>JASDQU010292594.1:10640-24916 GCA_032191745.1 Picea mariana
TATACTGAAGAATACTTCGGTAGGTTATCATGGGAAGGGTTGAGTAAGATGATTAAAACATCGCATCGTCATCAAGATCAATTTCCTGATTTTACATCAAGGGAAGTTGACCTAGCCTTGGTTTAAAAGATAAACATGAAAGTAAATTTTTTACCCACATTTTCCTAGTTATTTCCCAATTTTTTAATGTATTTGGTTTGTTTAATTTTTGAAATATATATTTACTAAGTCCTATATGAGGTTTATTAATTAGTAATGTATTTTTTTCTTGTTTTCCATGTTGCAGTTGAAACATCACAAGGCTATGTGGTGTAATGGTCGTAAATTGTGTATCAAAATGTTGGATGATAAGATGAAAACCTCTGATTGTGGGATAACTGCAATGTTTAAGGTCACCAAAATTTCCTCTAGAAGTAATAGAAATCTAGAAGAAACTGAGAATAGGTACTATGGGCATTTGAAGGATATAATTGAGTATGATTTTAATTCCTTTAAAATAGTTTTGTTTGAGGTCAATTGGTACAGGCTACGGATTCATGAATGTGATCCTGAAATAACTGTTATTGAGCATGATAATGGATTTACCATGGTTAATAAAAGGGCATTTGAATTGGGTACATAGCCTTATGTTCTTCCAAATCAATGTGAGCAAGTATTTTACTCAGAGGTACCTGGTAAAGCAGGTTGGTCATACATTGTTAGATATGATCCAATAGGAAGACCATTAAAGTATAATCATGTAGCTGAGGATGAAGATAATAATGAGGAAGAAGATTATGATTATGCAGATTAGGAGTAGGTGGCTTATGTAGTCGATGTGTCAGACGAATAATTTGAAGAAGTTGATCATCCAAATGTAGGAGACAACGATCTCATTGACGATATCGATAACTATATTAGCGAAAATGATGTTGATGATGATGTTGATATGAATGAGCCTTTCAACAATATCAATTCTGAACTAGATCCTGATACAGATGTTGAGCTGGATCAAGAAGAAGATGATTGATATTTAATTGTTGAAAAGAAGAGGTATGATTTTATATCTTTTATATGATATTTATATGTTTTTATTTTGTATAATATAGTATATGATACATGTTCTTTATAATTTCAAATTAGGTACTATGGGGAAATTGAGAGTGATGTGGGGGGTGGGGATGATTAGAGCTTCCACCTTCACGTGGTTTCCCCTGTTTAGTAGAGAATGAAATATTCTCAAAACCAAGAGGAGCTATGCGTGATTGCACCTAATCATACCAACAATGTAAGTATGTCATCCCAGGGATTCAAATTTTTATGTTTATATTTTTGTATAAGCCAATGAATGACAACCATAATTTAAATTTTTGTTGTTTTCGAATAAAATATGATCAATCCCAAATCTTTTGTCAATGAAACACGTTGTTCTTTTCGCATGAATTCGACAATATAATCCATTTTTCTGTTAATGGTCGGCATGGATGCCAGGTTCTTAGGTTTCATTGAAAAATATAAAAAAACACCATTTATGAGCATTTTCAATGCAAATCCGTTGAAATTGCAGGTTTTAATTGCAGAAATCAGATTTAGCAATTTTGAAAACATCTCATACCAATGATGTAGGTATGTCATCCTAGGGATTTCATGCAACAAATAAATATCTGTCAGATTTCCATCTAAAATTGTTTGATATGGCTCTCCTTTCTGCAGGATTTCCGTCCAAATTTGAAACAATATCTACATCGAAAATTGTTGGTTTTGCTTTGCGTTGAAACATAATGCCTCTCCTTTTTGATATATTCAACTACACTTCTTTTGACTTTGTTATTCAAAACTTTTATTTAAATTTTACAAGGAAATTGTACTAGGACTAGACATGGGCAACAGTGACCTGTGAATGGGGCCAACATTGAATTTTTTTCAAACTGTTTCTGTATGCATTGAAATTTGACATGGATAGAGAATTCACATGCCTTAACAATATGGGAGGGTTTATGGACTCAAATTTGACTCACACACCCACTTTCTTCCATCATCAATTCATCATGTAAACCATAAACCCTAATTTAGTGGAGTCATTGATTTGTCGGGTTTTAGTGTTCCCAATGAATGGATGCGGTATTGTTGACATGGAATGGGAAAACACATTTACCTTCTTAATTTTATTCCTTCACTTTATGTGGGCTTGGTCATTCCTAGCCTTGAATTGAAAGTTACCCCTAGTCTTAGTCATCACCCATCATGACACTTGTCACCGAATGATTAGATCACAAGGTTGGAGGCATATGGGCATTGGGATGAGGCTTTATAACCCTACAGTAACAAGAGAAATTAATTTAACTTTGACTATATTTAAAGGTGCAATAGTGTTATTTGACTACATTAATGGCGCAATAACTTTGACTAGATTGAAAGGTGCAATAGATGATAGCATTGTCTTGACAGACGACTCTTTCTTGAGACATTAATTGAACTTTGACTAGTTTGAAATTATGGCACAATAGTGTTATATAACCAATCACACATCACATAAATTCCAAGGTGCAAGAGAATTTAATTACTAAATCAATCATACAATGACATGAGTTAAGGCGCAATGTGATCAACTTTGTTTTATTATTAAGGTGCAAAATAATCTAAATACTCGATCATTCAATACATCGACAATATTCATGGCGCACGAGAAATATAAATTCTAAGACAATCAATCATCAATAATTAACATTATTCCAAGGTGCAAGAGTGACAATTCTAAAACAAGCACGCATCCACATAATTATCATGCAGGAGTAATCAAAAACTTTAGTTTCAAGGCGCAAGGGTAATCATCAATTCTATCTACAAGGCACAAGTAATAAAATTACAAACCAATCATAGATTGCATTAATTTCATGGCACGAGAGAATATATCAACTTAACATCTATGCCTTAACATTAATTCAAGCGTGCGAGTAATGTTATTCACAACACTCAATCATCCAACGTTAATGTTTAATTGCGCAACAAGATATTCTACTAAAATTTATCAATTTGTGAGCAAAAAAGTTTGTAAGGAAGTGAAAGGATATTTCATAAAGGTAAAGGAATCAAGCACGCACATAAATATACCTACTAATATAATTTATTACATTAATTAAGTGGTAGTAAGAGTTTAATACAATTTCAAGCCATTTACAAGTTATTGCTAATGATTTTATACTCGCAAAGAATTCTTAGAAGACGAGGCTACATAGGTATCTAGTTATAGCAAAAGTTGAAAGGTTCTTTTGCATTAAATCTTCTCTCTATTAAGAGACAACTAACATAACTTAAAAAATATTCTTGTGGAGGATACCATTAAAGATTATATCACAAACATCTAATAACATCACACTCTACTTCATCAATGAAATGAGATGATATGCCAAATTTGAACTTGCCTTGTTTTGTGACTGGTAGTTTAGTGTCGTTGTGGAAGCATCCCAATGGATATGGTTATGCAATTTTATGAGTCTTTCACCCCATTTTCTACACCAAAATGTTGGATTGTATTATAAACCAACATATATGAGGATTTCCAACAAAGGGCATCATTGTCTAATACTATCACATCATTCCCTTAAACAGGGAAGGTCTTAGCCAAGTTGCATTTTCTAAATTATTTTTTTTGAAATGTGAACATCGCGATGAGGAACATTATTACTAAGTATTAATTTCTATTATCTACTTCTATGCATTCATACTAATAATAACTAGAATATGCAACATTCATCATTACAATGAGAGTTCATTTAACACAAAATGCAATTGAATAAGCATGAAATTCACATCATTCAAAAAGTATATCATTGTGCTCATGCATTAGATCCACCCGCTACAACTATTAAAGAGAGTATTCTCTACAGATTTTCCAACAATAGAATAAGCCAACAAATATGAAAGAAACTAATTCATTTTCTAACAAGCTAACTCATTTCCTATCCTTCACATATGAATTTATAAAATAGAGATAGAAGGCGTAAGGAATTAGTAAAATACACCAAACCAACTAACTAGGTCGGTTTTCATTAATTCCCAACATTTAGTTCATAACTCTTTGATTGTACTTGAAATCAACCAAATGTATTCTTCTTGAAAGAATAGGGATCATGCTCCTTATAATATGTCTTTCATACATAAAAATATCCTCCAAGTAAGGATAACTCTTATGCAACTCTATCCACATATGTGTAAACCTATGGAAAACTTCTTCTATTTCACCTTCCAATGCCAACTTTTCCATCTTGATCACATCTCTCTCTCACATCATCCAATTGAAGTTATACATTTTTTTAGCCTATTGTAATTCAACAATGCCATTTTTAGAGTAGAATGAGTGGTTGGAAGCCTTATCACACAAGATATGTTGCATCTAGATTCAGTCATTAGTGAACATAAAATTGACATATATTTGTGTCAAGATTTGAGAGTGTAAGGGACCACCAGGATTGTATCATGTTAAGGATACCTGTCAAAATTTGATATGGATAACCCTATGGAATTGTAACACTCTTCTCCATACCAAGTGGATCTATTTGGTCAGTATCTATGGGGACCTTTCTTTTCTATTTGATGAAATCACTAGTGTAAGCAATTATGAGAAGTTGTTAAGACACAACCGCAATAGTATGTAAGGGTTGTGCCACCTAGTCTAGCACATCATCCTTCATCTCTACATCGGTTTCCTCCTATTTAGGTGCCTTTAATCATTTAGTGGAGGAAACCTATTTTGATTCAGGTAATCCTCAAGGTCAACTTCATCATCAATGTAATAGAAAATTGATTTGTGTGGCAAATTTGTTCAATGCCACCATTAGAAAACATGTATCCATCATCCTAATATTATTTTGAATATAACTAGTATATTGAACTTCATTTTCAATCAAGAAACCCAAATCATTATAAACCTATCCATCCTTATCATCTATAATTTCAATAATGTGTAGACCCTTCTTAAAAACTTCTTTTCTAGCTTCATATTCATCATCATAAGTAACAATATCCTCCTTGAGACTAGGTAAAGATTCCAACAATAATGGAGATTGTTTTTTAATCATTGTGAATAATTGGACCTTCCTCTGCATAGAAGGGTGGAAACATAAGTGATCAAATTAACATGTGGACTTTGATTGCTAGCATTTTATGGATTCAAATTAGATGGAAAGGTAACACTGCGACTCAAACACAAGCCTCCTCTCAACCCTATCATTATTAGTGTGTGTGGTACTTTTTAAGTTAAAGGTTGGAGTACCTGAAGCTTCTTAAGACTTGTAAATGTAAATGTGGCCTCATCTATAATCATACTCATCACAAATTTAGAACATATATCAAGTTCAAGAAGTGTTAAAAAACCATATGATACTTATTCAAATCAATATGTATCAAAGTCAAATTTGGTGAAAATTTCCATGATGCTTGTTATCTTCCTAGAAAACCCAAATCTAGATGTAACATGTTTACCAATATTAGAGTTGGAAAAGCCTCATCTACCTTAGAGAATAAATAAGCATTCATGCCTCCATTGAAATTTGACTAGAGGGTTATTGCACCATCAAGAAAGAGTTGTCTATGCATGTGACCAAAACCCATTACTAATCATATCACTATGCCCACGACCAAGGGAAAGAATATCACTACGCGAAAAACTGAGGGCACAAAGAAGACTATGAGGATGAGGAGATACACTTCTAGGGAGGGGAGATAGACTCTGACTACGAGGGTGAGGAGATAGACTGTGAGGGAACATGAAGGGGAGATAGACTGCGAATGTGAGGGAACATAGAGGGGATATAGACTGCAAGGGTGAGTTGAGGGAATAGATAGACTGTGAATGACGAGCTGAGGGAGATAGACTGCAAGGGTGAGCTGAGGGAATATATATATACTGTGAATGATGATAGACTTGGAGGGTGAGCCGAGGGCACATAGATATACTGCGAGGGTGAGTTGATGGAACTAAGTCGAGGGAACTAAGATAGACTATGAGGGCATGAAGGATAGATACACTATAAGGGCACAAATATAGATTACAAGGGCACGTAGATAGACTATGAGGGAACCAAGAATGGTGAGTACCTCTATTCATTGTAATTTCACCAATATTTTAAATTCTAGGATTAGTTTATTAGATGGGCTTGGATTTCTACTTTGTAAGGTATACCATATATCCTCTTAGTTTTATAAATTCATTGCATCCAACTAGTGAAATGGTGAGGGATTTCACTTGATTTTTCGATACTCCATTTTTCCTTACAATCTCATGAATGACAATGCCTTGAAACATGATATGCCAAACTTCAAAATCCATTTCTCCAAGTTCTTCATAAAAATTTCCAATACAAAATGTGAGGTTTATTCAAATGTGATGCCCAATTTATTCAAATGTGAGGGTTATTCAAATGAATTATAAAAATTTCTTGTTTACTATGGTGATGCTCTTCAAATGCATTATATTTGTTTGCAGATCAATTTCTTTTCTACTTTGCATATCTCTATTAACCATGACATGAGAAATTGATTTTCTTGGTTGATGGATAGCTTTGAAAACCAAGAAAAACAACATCCTCAATCTAGAGATGAAAATACATTTCCATAGGGTTTCACAATCTCGTTTTCAACAAACAACTATAGAAAACCATTAAAACTTGAAAATGCAACCTTGTAAACCCCAATGGAATATAAATTGATTTTATATATAGGTGGTGATACTCTTGTGGCCTTAGGTAGTGTGCATCACTCTGAAAATGGGTAAAATGTTGAACTACTTGTGGGTATCACTTTGGATATGATTAGAATAGAAAAACACATGGAGTAAATAAAAAAACAACCAAAGGAAGAAGAAGAAAGTCACCACAATGAAGAAAAGGAGAAATAAGGAAAAATAATGACAAGTGAGTGATTTACCCCAAGGAGTAAATTTGTTGAGTGCAAGGGTCAATAAGCTCTATCAATTGGTTTGGACAATGAGTAACCTCACTGAATAAGTGATTTTTATTTTGGGGGTAAATCGTATACCTTAAGGCTCAAGAAGGTTTAGTCACTAGGTTTGGAGACTCACTAGCCTCCCAACTTAGAAAGTTTCCTTTTCTTGGCTAAATTATCCAAATATACAAAAAAAAATTGACACCTTTCTTTTCTTACTTCAATGATAAAGGTTCAATTACTAACTTTTAAAGGACTTTGGGTCTCCTGACTTAGTGATTTATCTATCATGAGGAAAAATCATGGATTGGGAAATCAACAAGTCCTTCAAGTCAACGACTTAGATGTTTTCTTGACAAAGTGGTTCATAGAGATAACAACAAAATATTGAAGGAGATTCTACAATGTGAATTCTACATTACTCATAAAAAAAATTAAACTCTTATTCTATGCAACATTGAGTTTTAATGGTTGCTTGGTGATTTCAAGACTTCTTCAACTTGTCAACAATACTAAGGAGTTATTAAGGGATCCAATACCTTCATAAATATTTACACATCAAATTCAGTCTTGAAAAATTGATCCTAAATCCTCATAGATATAAACAACCTCATGTGCAAGCTCAATATCAACAAACTAAAAGAAGTATTGGCAATCGATTAAAAATAAATTTAAATGTGTGTTGGTGGAATCCCTTGATTTCTCAACTTGCAACTTATGCAACTTTATGCAATTTACACAACTTTAAAGTTGGATAGTTGGAGGAGAATGATCATTTTGAAGGTGCTAGGCCTCTTCCTACATACCACCAGATCACTATCTAACTTTCTAAATCAACATGGAACTACACAACTTTATGAAACTTACGCAACTTTATGGAACTACGCAAAAATTGGTTTTATTTTATACATTGAAGAGTGTTCCCTAATGGATTAGGGGAGTTTGGGGACCCAAGGGAGGGTCATCAACTAAAAAATACCCCAATTAGTGCACAAGGCTCAAGAGAGGTTATATGGACAAATAAGGACAAGTGAGTGATTTACCCCAAGGAGTAAATTTGTTGAGTGCAAGGGTCAATAGCCTCAATTGGTTGGTTTGGACAATGAGTAACCTCACTAAATAAGTGATTTTTCTTTTGGGGGTAAATTGTATACCTTAAGGCTCAAGAAGGTTTAGTCTCTAGGTTTGGAGACTCACTGGCCTCCCAACCTAGAAAGTTTCCTTTTCTTGGCTAAATTATCCAAATATACAAAACAATTGACACCTTTCTTTTCTTACTTCAATGATGAAGGTTCAATTACTAAATTTTAAAGGACTTTTGGTCTCCTGACTTAGTGATTTATCTATCATGAGGAAAAATGATGGATTGGGAAATCAACAAGTCCTTCAAGTCAACGACTTAGATGTTTTCTTGACAAAATGGTTCATAGAGATAACAACAAAATATTGAAGGAGATTCTACAATGTGAATCCTCCATTACTCATAAAAAAATTAAACTCTTATTCTATGCAACATTGAGATTCCATGATTGCTTGGTGATTTCAAAACTTCTTCAACGCATCAACAATACTAAGGAGTCATTAAGGGATCCAATACCTTCATAAATATTTACACGTCAAATTCAGGCTTGAAAAATTGATCATAAATCCTCATAGATATAAAATACCTCATGTGCGAGCTCAATATCAACAAACGAAAAGAAGTATTGGAAAGCGATTAAAAATAAATTTAAATGAGTGTTGGTGGAATCCCTTGATTTCTTAACTTTCAACTTACGCAACTTTATGAAATTTGTGCAACTTTAAAGTTATATAGTTGGAGGAGAATGATCATTTTGAAGGTGCTAGGCCTCTTCCTACACACCACCAGATCACTATCCAACTTTATAAATCAACATGCAACTACGCAACTTTATGCAACTTACACAACTTTATGCAACTACACAACAATTGGTTTTATTTTATTCATTGAAGAGTGCATCCTAATGGATTAGGGAAGTTTGTGGACCCAAGGGAGGATCCTCAACTAAAAAATACCCAAACTAGTGCACAAGGCCCAAGATAGGTCATAACTGGTAAGGGAGGGACCTAAATGTGTTGGCCAAAGCATCTACCATAGACAAACATATGACCAAGGAAGGATAAATACAAAATAGGGCTACGTGATGGCACTAGAAATCACATGGAAAGACATAATCATACATCTAGACTAAGGTAAAGGACTCAAAATGAGGGGTTTCAACACACTATGATCCATCACTAGGAGGACCTAAGTGTTTTCCTAGTGTAGGTTGTGTATGGGAAATGCACCATGAAATACTCTACACACCAATATGTGATGGGATATGTGTATGATCAATATGAAGTGTAGAAACCATACACTATGAAGTGTAGAAACCATAAACTAAGTTTCACCCCCATTGCATGAGATATACTTCATGGAATAAAATAGAAACAAGTTGCATGAAGAATATTGAAAGGAAAATAAACAATTGAAGACAAAGAAAATAAGGTGACACTAATTGACAAAGCAAATATGCATAAGAAAATAGGAGGGTACTCATGAGAAAAGTTTGCTCAAGCAAGTACCCTGACATAAGGATGGAATTCACCACGTGATAATTCTTTGCTTGATAATCATCGTGGGAACCCAACATGCCCCTATATCGATGAAAAGTAGAAATACATATGGGTTTCCACTTTATGCAACTTTATGCAACTTTATGTAACATTATGAAACATTATGCGAACTTTATGCAACTTTATGCAACATGCAACTTATGAAACTATATGCAAGTTTATGCAACTATGGAACTTATGCAACTTATTCAACTTATGCAACTATGCAAGTTATGCAACTATGCAACTTATGCAACTTATTGAAACTACGCAACTTTATGCAACGTGCAACTATGCAACTTACACAACTTTATGCAACTATGCAACTTATGCAACTTTATGCAACAATGCAACTTATGCAACTTTATGCAACTTTATGCAACATGCAACTTTATGCAACAATGCAACTTATGTAACTATGCAACTATATGCAACTTATGCAACTATGCAACTATATGCAACTTATGCAACTATATGCAACTATATGCAACTTATGCATCTATGCAACTATATGAAACTATATTGAACTTATGAAACTATATGCAACTATATGCAACTATGCAACTTATGCAACTATATGCAACTATGCAACTATATGTAAATATGCAACTTATGCAACTATATGCAACTATGAAACTATGCAACTATATGCAACTTTATGCAACAATGCAACTTATGCAACTATATGCAACTATATTGCAACTATATGCAACTTATGCAACTATATGAAACTATATGCAACTGTGTAACTATATGCAACTAATGCAACTTATGCAACTATATGCAACTATATGAAACTATAAAAGAGAAGACTCACACCCCAAAGAATACCAACATAACAATAATGGGATGCCAAGTATGATATGAATCAAGTAAACAAGGACCCCAATAAGTTTGTTACATACAATAGAATCAAGTATATTCTCCAAGCAAAACATGGGTTCCCTAATTATTTGTTCGCTAACTTATCTTCTCATTTTTTTGAGTGTTGGTACCACAAACTTATATTCGCACGATAACTTGTCTTCTTGTTTTAATGAGTGTAGGTACCACCGAATAAGTATCTGTTGGGTCTATCTTCCTCGAGTGATGTTCAAGATATGCTAACAGAGGTTGAAAGTGAGACGTATTGTACTAGATCTACCGGTTCTAGATCAACTAGATCTGAAAAGGTAAGGAAAATATTTTGTATACGCATGCAATTATGAAGCTGAGAGCATAGGTAAAATTGAGTTTCCCTTGAGGTATAAACATCTAGTACAATGATGGGACACAGATTTCTTCATCAGTGGGAGGATGTATCGCATTGCTCATTCGTCCTTACATGATTGGGGTTATTTTCCATGGATGGCATAAAGGTCAGCTATGAAACTGTAACTGAATTGATGGAGTATATCGGACAATTATAAAAATACAATCATTGGTTGATGTTGGTTTGATATACGTGAAGTATGTGGAGATACAGAGTCGCCACAAATTATATACAACTAGTAGATAACAATCAAAATAAAGGGACAACTATGTATACTGTGGAAGGAAAAAAGCTACTGGAAACTTTGCGGGATTTATAAATAGTACACGACCATTGGCAACAACTAAGAAACCAAATTGCATATTTGAGGGATGCGAAGGAAATCGTATATTTGTATGTGCAACAAAAACAATAGTTCTAGGTGAAGAGTTGTTGATCAATTACAACTTAAATCGAATAGATGGAGGGGGGTGTGACTATGGGGGTAAATATATTACATACCATTCAACTCAACCTTTGATCAATTATTGTTATAATTTATCGTTGCAATATTTCAATTTCTACTGCATATATTTCATTTTTCATTATTTATTTTCTGATATTACTGCAATATTTCATTTTTTTAATGTTCCAATTACTTTCATAACTCTTGTTGATTAATTTATTGTGTCAACATCTGTCCAGGGTGACTGTGAGATATCATAGGCTACATCTGTCCAGGGTGACTGTGGAAAGGCACCTGTTGTGCCTCAACAGGTAAATGTTAAATACAGTAACAACTTATGACTACAACAACTAAATTTCTGAAATTTCATTTTTTTTTTTTTCTGATATTATTGCAATATTTCTTTTTTTTAATGTTACACGTGAATTTCATAACTTTTTTTAATTTATTTATTGTGTCAAGTTCTGTCCAGGGTGACCGTGGTCAAAAATCACCACTACATCTTACAAGGGTGACCGTGGAAAGGCACCCGTTGTGCCTCGGCAGGTAAATATTAAATACAATAACAACTTATGACTACAACAACTAAATTTCTGAAATTTCATTATTATTTTTCTAATATTATTGCAATATTTCATTTTTTTAATCTTGCAAGTGAATTTCATAACTTTTTTTGATTGAATTATTGTGTCAACTTCTGTCCAGGGTGATCGTGGAAGAAAATCACCTGCTACATCTATCCACGGTGACCGTGGAAAGGCACCCACTATGACTCAACAGGTAAATGTTAAATACAGTAACAACTGATGACTACAACAACCAAATTTCTGAAATTTCATTATTTTTTTATGATATTACTGCAATATTTCATTTTTTAAATGTTACAGGTGAATTTCATAACTTTTGTTGATTGATTTATTGTGTCAACTTTTGTCCAAGGTGAACGTGGCCAAAAATCACCCACTACATCTATCCAGGGTGATCGTGGAAAGGCACCCGTTGTGACTCAACAGGTAAATTTTAAATACAATAATCACTTATGACTACAATAACTAAATTTCTCAAATGTTAAAGTTCATCTCATTAATTTTATTCATCAATGTGTTGTGGCATGGTCAACATGGGAAGGCACCCACTGAGGATATTGATGAGGATGAAATATTTTATTCCAATGACCTAATAACAACTATAGTGAAGGCCTTGAAGAAGGAAAACATAGAATATATAGGTTTGCTTTGAAAAAAACCCCTGACACAGGAGGACAAGGAAAGAATTGTAGAGCCACAAAATATAATAAATAATTTTGGGCTAAGTGGCATCTTCACATATTTTTATTAGCTATTACAATTTCATATCCATTTTTTTGTTTTATATTTTCTATATGATCTGATAAAGTAAAGTTTTCCATTTGTAGGAGTTTTTAAACCCCGCGCGTCAGGAACCTACCGATCCTGCAACTGCTATAGGTAGCAGTGATGGTCCAATGAAAAACAAATGTCGACATAACAAAGTACAAGTGATTCTTTTTTAGCCTCCTGAGGTTCCCATCGAATCCAGTGATGAGCGCAATGATTTTGACCGGCATGACACGCCGGAGCATGATGAGCCGGAGCCTGGGACTCCACGTGACTCCAAAGAGGAATGGGTTGTAGATGGAGAGGAAACTATTTTGCATGGAGCAGAACGAAATAAAAGCACCAGATCACTAGATGTCACCTTTCTAGTGGATGACACACATGTTCCAATCAAGATTCATAAGATTGCAGGTAATTGTTAATTAATTGATTCATTTTTATCATGAAATTGAAATGGACATTTGTTGAGATTATTATAAATTAATGAATAACACGTTTCTACAGGAAACAATGTTTAATATAGAAACTTAAATTACAAATCATTCGAGTTGTTTGTCCCCACCATTCGCACACGGTGAAATGGCCAAGATAGCAAAAAGAAAGATGATTTGATAGACCACGTGGTAAACTTATTCGGCAACACTTTCAACAAGAAAGTGGTTACAAAGTTAGCCGACGAGAATTTAAAATATACCAGGGTCCAATATAGGGAGAAATTGCAATTAGACCTCAAGCATGAGTGCCCTCCCATGGTTTCGAAGAAAAAGTGGAAGGCCCTGATAAAGTATGCAAAGGAGAACTTGTTTAAAAAACAAGGAATACATCCACAAGCTGGTCAAAAAAGGTACAACACGTCATATTATTAGTGAAATATGCTCATTTGTGTTTTTATTTCTTGTTTTAAGTAACAATTCAGATATCTAACTTTTTTCAAAAATTCCATATGTAGGCTACTAGACACTTCGAAATAAACCAAGGCTAGAATGGAAAAGCACAGGAAACATAAACTAGGCCAGGGTGGATATGGAAAACTAAAAGCCCGAATCGTAAGATTTAAATGATTAATTGTGGTTAATATTTATTTAACAGTAGAGAACAAATACATGTCTTTTTTATTGGTATTTTTAATGGTGTTATGCATTGCAATTAAATATGTTTGAAATTGCTTCCACCGAGGAGGACCTAAATCTTAGTTACAATCACGGTTTTAAAAGTGTGATTGAATATAGGAAAATCTTGGGGCAGACTCCAATCTCCCCATCCATGCAGATATATAAAATGAATAAGGAAACCACAATAGCATGCTTGTAAAGTCTATTCATATTTTATTATATCACCCTTAACTAAGTATTTATGTTTGTTTTCAAGAAACAGTGCAACCGCAACAATGAATCTAGGGGTATTTAGTAGACACCACGTCATACAAGGGTGCACATGTCCAATGATAGTGGGGAGAAGAGTACCCATTCCAGTATGTATGCTTCAGAATTAGAAATATTTACTGTGATTGTAGATATTTATTTCCTAACTTATACTTATATATTATCTTCTCAAAATTGAAGAGCATGTAGCTCAGGAGGGTGAACTGCGAGAGGAACCAAGTGGACAAGAAATTAATGCACCAACTGTCACAACTACAAAGAAGGGTAAAGAGAAATAGTGTAATGTTAATCAAAATAATGAA
>JASDQU010292595.1:0-12016 GCA_032191745.1 Picea mariana
TAAAAATACAGAGTGAAAGACTCGGTAGAATGGTGGTAGCTTATCTCTGAGAAGAGATGTGACGACTACTTGCATTCACAAGAAGAAGATCACAATGAGGCTCTGAAGGCCTTTTTACAATAAACCAGAATGCCAAAAACCCTAGACATCAAAAAACCTAACCCTAGGAGATGAAGCGCCAAAAGTCATGTGGGTCCCGTTTGGGTAAGTTGGTGCATGATAGGCGTATGATAGCTCGTTGGAAAGGTGTCGTAGAGGAGATTCATTTTGGGGGATCAATTATGCCTTCGGCTATAATTGAGAATCTTGATCTCGAAAACCTTCATTTGGGCCCTCAAAATGGCCCTGGAAGTTAAAAACTGCTAAACATAGTAAATTGCCAAAATTTACAGAAAACTGTTTTGAGCCAGTCGGAAAGGTGGGTGGCCACCAATATCCACTTGGATCACAACCTCCTTGCGATACCCCCTTTACATCATCACCACCAGACATCAACCCCACAATGACAGTCACCAAAGTTACTCCTCTCGATCTCCTATATTCTCGACAATTTCACTACGACGAAGGCATCCTTGAGGAGTTAACTAGACCCGATTTCCCATGGGACGCGCTCCACCACAGAACACTTTTTCCTTCACAGCAAACAGTTGGGCCTCATACCCAAAACCCCATATACATATTCGAAACCATATATTTTCTCCCATCAGGACATATAGATTGGTTCAAAAACCCTATCCCTGCCCCCGACGCTTTCGAAGAAGGCAATATGGCCAATATTTCCCCCACCATCAAAATCAACATTTCCATAAAATTCGGAGTCATAGAATAAATCACCACCTACAAAGCTCTCTTCCAGGAATACTGGGATATCTTTGCCTGGTCATACACATAGATGCCTGGCCTTGATCCCTCTGTTGTTGAACATCATATTGAAACCTGGCCTGATATCACACAATCCCTGCCCAAAAGCAGACACCCTAATTCTATGTAGGAGGATATGACAGCCAACCTGAAGCTCGCTGATCCTGAATTGGCTACCTCGATCTCACAGAATCTCTCAATATCCTCTACAATCACTCATCCACTCAATAAGACAACATGTACAAATGAGGTGGCATTGTGGGCCCTGCAACTATATATAGTCCATTTTTCCAAACTTCCAGACTCATTTCTGGGAGCTTCGGGTGTCCTTTTCTTGATCCGTCTTTAGCCATGGGATCAGGACCCCGTCACCTACACCATTCCATTCCCTGGGCCACTTTACATCCTCATCCCCCAGTGGGCATTTTTCTCATCTAATTCTCATATACGCATTCTTACATTCACATATTATTGAATAACTGTTATATGATCTTTCTCTTCAGATATTGTTCACGTCGGGTATTCGGTTTTCATGTGTGCAGGTACTTGATCATTACACATCAGTGGTATCCTTCCAGGTATATTATCGACACTGGAATGTAGTCATTCCCTCTGAATATCAAAATGCATCTCCCAGTCACACCCTCCGATTTGCCTCTAGGATCCCTATATCCGGCTTTGCAGTATTTGCACCTTCTCTACATTTCGGTACTGTCACTCGGTAGCAGTCTCCCCCACATGAGTTGTCCCATTCATAGTCCCCTTGTCACTTTGACACTCATGCTGTTCTCACCCTTTAGGGATGGTAGTCCCGATAGTCTTACGCATCGTCAAGAACTAGCCACATACCCCTTCTCGTCATTTTGCTAGCCTACCCAATGGACTCCCGCATTACTTCATCATGGTTCTAGTTTTGACTGCATCTCTGCAGTATCATTAACCATCCATTTCACCCACCCTCAATTTACCCATCTACAGATTGTCCTCCATTTCAATTCCCTAATATAGAAACCCACCTATGGGGCCCCCACCCTCCACCTTTTTCCCAAGAAACTTGTGCCATCATAGGCCAAGCCATCTTACACTGGGGCACCCATTTCTGTATCTGCACAATTATCCAAACTTATTTTTTATTCATTTGGTAATTGTATACAACCTTTGTTTCCATCATTTTACATATCTTTTTGTCATCACCTTTGGCGACCTTCTTCCTTTTGGAAAAGCAACCCATGT
Organism: Picea mariana; assembly: GCA_032191745.1. Lineage (NCBI taxonomy): Eukaryota > Viridiplantae > Streptophyta > Pinopsida > Pinales > Pinaceae > Picea > Picea mariana. The sequence continues at coordinate 2,095 of JASDQU010292595.1, forward strand.
CACCCTTGGTTGGGGCATCCATTATCTTCTACTCCCGTTGATATTGTCCATAAACCCAGAGTATCTCACCATATCTGTACCCATGATCTCTGATTTTATCCACTTTGTCATGCCTCTGGCACCATCTAACCCACACCTAGTCGTCCCCCTGACGCTAAGTCCAGTTTTACGGTTGCTGCCACACCCCATTTATCCCCAACCAAGGGCAGTCTTGAGTCTCACCACTCTCTGACTTCGTCCATGTTACTCATTAGTTCTTGATATCATCCAGTGGCTTTCATGAAGCCCTTCGCTTCTTGGAGTCGCGTCTCCCTTTCTGTCGACATCAACACAGTTTCCAGATGGACGACAGTATCTTGACTCTCATTACCTTCACAATGAGGAGTCTAAGATGGCACAGGGAGAACCATCATTGATTTCTACTGTCGTTGACCCCCACGACATTTGACTTCAACAATTTCTCATGTTGCGGTGGGTCTTACTTTGTGACTATTGCAGTTGTTTTTATATTTGTTGAAGACCTCTGAACATTGTTAGGCCATCAATGCCTACGAACCATCGACATTTCCTATAGGTGTCATCGCCTCTTTTCAGAGTTTGTTCACCACAAGAATTGTCCTCTACTATTATCAACCTACCCCCGAGGGCGCTGCAGTCATATCCACCAATAGACAACTTCAGTTACTGTATTACCCCTCTTTGAGTTACATGACACGAGCATGGGACATGCCTACCTCGTTTGTACACAGTTTTATTTTTTACGCCTTGCGAAAGGTTTGGGTCCTACATGTTCCCCTCTCCCTCCACTGGATCACTCTTGATAATCCTCACAATGCTCTTTCTTACAATGGTACTTGCAGTAGAAGAAACATTGATGTATTTCAGCTATACGTATGCTCCTAACCTCATACATCAGGGGGCATCTGTTATCAATAAAATTTCATTCGCAAATGGTTACAGGAATCCGACATCTCCAAACAGCTAGTAGTTCACCCATGGACCAAAAATACATTTCCAAAAGGCCCAAAACTATACAATCAACAATAAAATCAGCATGCGCTAAGACTACATAGGGAGCACGGCACATGCGCCATTCAGAAACGCAGAAAAAATGCACATGCGCACGATGCGCGACTGTGGACGCAAAAAACCATGCATCCCTCAAAATGATGCATTTATGATATTGGTCGGCCTCCCACCCACTTTTCATTCATCTTCCAAGTCGATTTGACATCCAAATCTCGACTGAATCCAGCTGCGTGGCTGGTCAAAGACCTAAGGGTTCCCTAAATGGCCTATTGTTCACACTAAAAGCTGGTTGAATAATACCTCAAAGTTATGATATAAAAGGAAGCCATGGGTGCACTATATTTTCAAGGAATTCATTTGTATTGTTATGCTACTGATATTCTCTTGGAGGATCCTCTTTCTTCATCAAGAGCATGTTAGCACCATTTCATTTAGCCATTCATATCACCTCTTGAGTGAATGTGCTTTGGATTCTCTTCACCATTTCATTCAAGTTTGGTAGTTGTAAGAAGAGCTCAATATTGGGGGTTCAAGAGCCCTCCCTTGGAGGAAGAGGGGACCCATAGTCTCACTTTCTCTTTGGTGTTTTCTTTCCACTAATACAATTCTTTCCATTGGTGGCATGAGTCTTGTTTATCTCTTGTTCTAATGTCCTTATGCTCTCTAGTTTAATTTCTTGTATCATTTTTAGTTTAATTCTTTTCTTATCTTTTATGCTTTATACTTCTAAGTCTTTCCTTTATTGTTGTCTTGCCTAGCTGACCCAACTGGGCTTGTAAGCACCCCTATTTTTCTCATTTAGGTGACAAAAGAGGTGCAACACCTATGAACCCCTGTATGAAAAGAAAACAACAAGTGGGAGAATATTGGGTATGTGTTATATTCTTTGCATGTGTGTGTGTGGGCGTGTCAAATTCGACAACTGTGGATTTTTCTATTTTTAGCGATTTTCTAAACTAATCCCGGATTAATGGATTAGGGTTTTGGTAGCTATGGAATACCTAAAACATTGTATATATTGTATGGTGAATGGTGAAATTAATACAATGAAGAGTTGAAAGGTGCGACACTAAGGAAGGATGGTTTTCTCTCGGTTAAGGGTTTTCCAGCGTAAATATCTGTGTACTATGTGTATGAGCCATTGATTAATTTCAGTTTTTATTAAGAATCCGTATGCATTGCTTTACTTCATAGGTTTAAAACTTACAAGGGGGGGGTGTTCACTTCAATTTAAGATAAATTTAAGGTGGTATCAACATGAGGAGGATCCTTATTGGTACAAATGGATTAATGGAGTGGCACAAGGGACAATAGTAGAGGTGTAGGTTGGAAAACGATGATGAGGTTCTTGAAGGTGTGTTTTTGATATTTTTAAAGTCAACTATTTGCAATCTATAGTAGGTTTCATGGGACTGCCATTCACATTTTGCATAATGAGATGTGTAAAGGCCTAATGGTGGGTAAATAAGCCTTGATATTTTGGAAAATCATCTATGGTTTATGTTAATTGGTTGATTTGGGTTGGTGGTGATGGCTCCAAAGAGGTCCAAGGAGAAATTTAAATTACAACATGATATATTTGTGGATGAGGAGGATTCTGTTAACAACTTTGTGGAAGAAAGTAGAGGATTGGAACTTGGAGCCAAAGAACAGGAGGACTATGAAAAATCTATTCATTAAGCAAAGGAAGAGGTGATGATGATTTTGAGATGGCCTTGCAATGATCTGTGTCTTTCCATGGTGGTGTGAATAATACCATGTTGGGAGTTGACATGGCTAAGGTGGGAAAAGAGAAATGTGATTCTTAAGTAAACTTATAGTTGAGGTCAAAGGACCAGGGTTTCCTTGGGGGGCATTGTCAAGTTTTAAGGTTGAGATCAAGTCAGGTGTTTCTTTCCAACAAGGACCAATTCCAGTGTTCTATCTGTCAGGAGGATACTTCTTGTTCATGTCTTATTGTTGTATGTTAGCTATTTATGTTTGAGGTCAAGTCATGTGTTGTATCTACTGCTCACAAGGTGGAAGGGATTCCAGACACATCCAAATATTTTTTGATAGCATATAGTGGAATTAAGGAGGAATTCAAGGCGACCGAGATGGACTTAAAAAGTTAAAAAAGTTAAAAACTATCAATAAACAATGACTGCCATTGAAAATTAAACCCTCTTACTTGGGTGCTTTTTGTTGTCTGTTGCAATGTCTAAATATGTTATCATAAATTTTTGAAAAGTTAAATGCTTATCTCAAGGTGCTTATAACTTTCTTTGTAGGTGGGCAGAATAAGAGTCACATATTTTTGCTAATTGTGGAGATATTTGCAGAAAATGTCTTATGTTAACAGTAGCATTCATCTGAGTTCGAATATGTTAGTTTATTTTTCATTGAGTGTGACAACTATTGTTGTTGATTATGTGATGTTGTTAATAAGTTCATTAAACCCCGGGTCTTTGTTAGAAATGGGCCATTTTTCGTTTCTACTTACATTGTGGTAAATTATGTCTCGAAATCTCCTTATAACTAGTTACTCTTTTTGTTAGAATAAAGAGTATTAAAACTCGATAATATAATCTTATTTTTTTGGACGGAATTCCCCCAAGGGCTCCACCGCTCAATTGCATAAATATAATCTTCACTCTTTACATTTTTCTTTTGAATTGAAATCTCCTCCTGACCAATATGCAATTCATCCATAACGGTTTTGTTTACATGAAAAATATACCAATTACAAAACAGTGGTATCAGTCCTGAAGAAACCATGAGAAAATATGATCATCACCACTCATCTTATTGAAGGGAAACTTTGTTACATTTATACTTGTATAGCTCACCATTAAATCGAGAACTTAATCCTACTAGTTTGGATCTAGAATCACATATGATCTAAAATTAAAATTTTGTCTAACAAACTCCCGAACAAAGTTATAACAACATAGAAGTTTCAAGATTATTCTAACATACCCCTTTAATGGAGAAACAAATTTTCTACGACACCTAACTTGCTTCTAAAAATTTCAAACTTGAGTTTACCAAGAGGGTTGGTAAAAATATCAGCCACATTATCATTGGTATCACAAAATATCAAACCAATTTCGTTTGATTCAATCTTCTCTCTCATAAAGTGATGTTATAGCTCGATGTATTTTGTTCTTGCATGATATATTGGATTGTGTGACAATTTGATAACATTTTTATTGTCACAGTTGATGCATGTTGGATCATTTTTCTCCTCTTCGACATTTGCAAGAATTATCCGCAACCAAACAAATTCATAGGTGGCACTAGTCAAGGATTTATACTCAGATTCTATTGATGAAAAATAAACAGTAGGTTTTTTCTTTCTACTCCACGATACAACCCCCGATCCTATATGAAATTCATAGCTTGAGGTAGATGTTCTATCATCAGGATTTCCTTCCCAATCTGAATCAGAAAAACCTGTTAGATCAACATCAAATTCATCATTATACATAATACCAAAATGTATTATTCCTTTCAAGTATCAGAGTACTTTGTTTGCATCTTTCCAGTGACTCTCTCAAGGCTTATCCATGAACTGACTAAGGATGCTAACTGAGTATGCAATATTTGGTCTAGTAGTGGTGAGGTAGTTCAAACTTCACACCAACTGATGATATTATGTACCATTCGCCTCTTTAGTTTCATCTTCACTGTATAACTTTGCATTCTGTTCTAAGGGAGTTGACATAGCTTTACATTCACTCATATTGAACTTTCTAATAATTTCTTTTGTATATTTACTTTGAGTGATCAATGTTTTACCGGGCTCTCTCCAAACCTCAATTCCTAAATAGTAATGCAATTTGCCAAGATATTTCATTTCAAATTCTTGAGACAACTGAATTTTAATCTCTTCAACTAACTTGCGCACTTCCTGTAATAAAGAGATCATCCTCATATAAAGATATTAAAGAAACATTTCCTTCTTCATCTTTCTTAACATACAAGTTAGGATTATTTTTTCTTTTCACAAACCCATTTTGATAAAAGAAGGTATCTATCTTTACATACCATGATCTCAGTGCCTGTTTAAAACCATATAAGGCTTTCCTTAACCTGCAGACTAGATGCTCCTGTCCTTGCTTGACAAACCCTTCAGGCTGAACCAACTAAACCTCTTCTTTTAAATCACCATTCATAAAATCGGATTTGACATATAACTGATGTATTTTCCAATTATGTTTTGTAGCTAAGGTAATCGGTACTCTAATTGTATTCAATTTAGATACTGGTGCACAAGTATCTTCGTAATCAATTCCCTCATTTTGTGAATATAATTTTTCAACTAATCTTTCCTTATATTTATCAATGCTACAATCTACTTTAAATTTAGATTTATACAACCATTTTCTTCCAATAGGGACTTTGTTTTCAGGCAATTCAACTAATTCCCATGTTTGATTTTTCATAAGGGAGTCATATTCATCATTAATAACATTTATCCACTCTTTATGTTCTTTAGCTTGATCATAGTTTACAAGTTCTACAACATTCATTACATGAGACATCAATGCATACTATTTAATATATCTTATAGGTGGCTGAGTTTTTCGTGATGACCTCCTTAGTCCTTCATTGCTTTCATCTCATCTCCTGCTCTGTGGTGAATCTTCTCCACTTGATGTAGCCTGACTACTAGAAGTGTCCATACTTCTTTCATTTCATTCTCGAACATGTACCCATTCTTGTTCATGTTTAACCATTGTATCTAATTTTACATGTTCATCACTATCATTATGTCAAGTATCTGCATCATTCATTGTATCGACTCTATCTACATTCTCATGAAACATTACATCTCTACTTGCAAACAATTTATGTGAACTGGGATCAAACAATTTGTACGTTTTTTGATCAGTACAATACCCAATAAAAACACACTTGATTGATTTTGCATCAAGTTTTCTTCTCTCATTCTTTGGAATATGTGCAAAGGCGGTGGATCCAAATACTCTTAAATGACTGACATCAGGTTTATATCCATAAATAATCCCAAAAGGAGTTTGGAAATCTAATTTCTTAGTTGGACTTCGATTCTTTAAATAAACAACAATATTAACGACTTCTGCCCAAAAACCATTAGATTTTTTTTTACCTTGAAGTATACTGCGAGCACACTCCACTAGTGTTCTGTTCCTTCTCTCAACAACACTATTTTTCTGAGGTGTATGAGGTACTGTTAATTGTTGTTGGATCCCATGAAATTTACAATAAATTTTAAATGCACCTGATGTATATTCACCACCTTGATCAGATATGAGAACTTTAATACATTTGCCTGTCTATTTTTCACTCATAGTTCTGAATTCTTTAAAATAATCAAATACATCACTTTTTATCCTTATGAAATAGACCCATGTATATCTATATCTATCATCAACAAAAATAAGAAAGTAGGAAGCACCACCAAGTGACCTAGTTTGCATAGCTCCACATACATCAGTATGAATTAATTCATGTATATTTGTTTGTCTTTTCTCTGTATGTATGGGAAACTCCTCTCTATGTTTCTTACCAAGTGCACATGCTTCACATGGAAAATGATCATTCTTCATAACATGAATACCTTATACCATTGTTTTTATTTACAACAACATCAAATCATTGTAATTTAGGTGCCCATACCTGTGGTTCCATAACTCTTTTGTTGACATTGTAGTGGATGCCAATGCAACATGACGATTGATTTTCACATCCAAATTATACAATCCACCAAACTTGGTACCTGTGGAAACAACCCTGTATTGATCCTGGATATATTTTACAACACACCTCAACTTACCAAATTACATTGTTAGATTATTCTCAGTGATAATTGAAACATGTATAAAATTCTTTTTAATACCAGGAACATACATCACATTATGAATCTGTTTGAATTGTCCATTAGGTAAGTTCACACTTATTACTCTGTAGACTTGGACTTTATGTGATCTGTTATCTCCTAAGTAAATGTGTGTTCCATCAATTTTCTCATAGTATTCATCATACCATTCTTTATTACAGGTCATATGAGCTGATGCACCAAAATCTATGAACCATGCATTCTCATCATTAGTTTTAGCAGACAACATAGCTTCAGAAATAAACAACTTAAGATTTTTAAATCCATCATTGATTGAAGTGTATTTATGCACAAAATTTCCATTATGCCTTTTATATCTCTGATTTGATTCATGATTCTTTCTTCTATAGAAATATTTAGCAAGATGTCCAGGTTTTCCACAATATTCACATTCAATATTACTCTTAACATGAGAATCAGGAGGTGTCATACCTTTTTTCTTTGCTTGAAAACGACCTCTGTTATTGTCCAGTAGTTTATGATTTTTTACCTTTTGCAATCAGAGCCAAATCTGACCCACTTGAGTCCTGATCATAGTTCTTCATTCTTTCTTCTTCTTGAAGAAGAATACCAGCTAATTCATCAAAAGTAGGGGGCGTTTGTCTAGCCGAGAGTGCTGAAATGAAAACTTTATAATCTTGCACTAAACCCTTCAAAGAAATTGTTATTAAATCGTTACTGGAAACCTTTTCACCAATGCCACCAACTTATCACTTAAATATTTAATTCTGGATACCAAATTACTTATTCTTTCATTGGCTTCCATTTTGATAGATAATAGCTTAGTTTTTAAGAAGAAAATCCAGTTTGCATTAGAGGTTTCATACAAACCTTTGAGAATGTCCAATGTCTCTTTGGAAATTTTACAGTCTCTTATATAAGGAATGATGTTGTCCTTTACAGACATACGCAACAATGCTTTCACTTTCATCTCTCGCCTATCCCAATCTAGAATCGAGGCAGGAACAATGGGTTTGGGCTCATCACCTTTGAAAATCGTCCATAGGCTATATGCCTCTAAAATGGTGGTCATCTTAAACTTCAAGTTTACATAATTCTCGCCATCAAGTTTAGTGGACTCATTTAAATACGAATCAACAAGAGGATTTTCCTTCTTCAGGCGTAACAATTATTAGTAAAAAAAATGTTGTTGGATTTATTTTACCTCCCAACAAGCTCCTCCTCAACAGTCTTATGAGTCAGAACGGTGTAGCAGCAACAAGGAGCACTCCAAATAACAACTCGAATGCAATGAACACACCAACGCGGATAACAACATACACTTGTGACAACGAATCTTGCACTCCACTTGCAAGAACACAACTCACATGCACACAACATGGGCACACCCTTAGTGAAAGAATGATGCTCGCAAATCCAGCGAATTATTTGGCAGCGACGACTCCTTCCAGTCAATGGCTCCATTGTTTGTTCACTTCTGGTGGCTATACCATTCAGTCAACAGTTCCTATTGGCAGTGACAGTGAGTGATTAGAGGATCCCGAGAGAACAACAAATGCTCAAAATTTTTAATTTCCTGGACAGTGAACACTCCATGCAGGAATCAAACCATAACAGTCTCTTATACCAATGATACTGCAATCTCACACTCACGGGGGTCTCCTTCACATTAGTCCACAATAAGAATGATACTGCAATATCCACACAATGATAGGAGTCCATGAAGCGATCCTTCATGCAATAATTTTCAGTTGATCAAAGCAACACACTGGGAACACAAGGGACAAGCCACAGATCTATCACCGCAAAGGGACAACACTCACAACCAAATTAAAAAATAGTGGTATCAATCCTGAAGAAACCGTGAGAAAATATGCTCATCACCACTCATCTTATTGAAGGGAAACTTTGTTACATTTATACTTGTAGAGCTCACCAATAAACCAGGAACAATAGTGTGGATTCAGAATCACATATGATCTAAAATTAAAATCTGGTCAAACAAACTCTCGAACAAAGTTCTAACAACATAGAAGTTTTGAGATTATTCTAACAATACCTTACACAATAATTTCCCTAATCGGAATCAAAATTTAATATCAATAATATTGAAAATTTGTTAAGATAGTTAGACAAGAAAATATACTTCTAAAGTTAAAAAATAGGTTCTTTTTTCATGGTTGAAAAAAAGTAATACAATGTGAAGAGTGGCATTAACTGCGTGTTTTTATTAGCATTCCTTGTTTTTTCCATTATTCATTGTGCTAAAAATTAGTACAATAACGTTGAAGAAACCTCCAATGGGATTCAATGTGTTTAGACCCTTCTCAATGTTGATTTTTCTATAATCTAGGCTTAAGCATGAAGGCCATTTCATTTTTAGCATTTTGATTAAACCATAGACAATTTGTTGTAGCAACCAAGATCACAAGAATAAACACCATGCACAAGTACACAAGAAGTATCCTGGTAAACCTTTCTCAATAAGGGAAGAAAAACCAACCAATCCTTTGCTATATTCTTCAAGAGAAATCCCTCCACCACCATAAAGAACTATCACACAAAAGGGTGCTTCACAAACCCTAGAAGACTAGTGCCCAAGAGAGGTGCACACTTTTCCCAAGAACAAGTGTTTGCTGAAATTTCCAAACTCACACTTGTGATTATAATTCCTCAATGGGGAATTTACCTTTATTTGTATTAGACTGAACATTTCAACATAATTGTCTATTGGAACAACAAGGCCGGCCTCAATAACTTATAATATAATTAATAATTACCATATTAATTATCTTTTACATTAGGGTGGGGTTGACCTGTACCCTTTACATAACAATTAGGGTTACAGGTAAGTTTGACTCTTGAAAAACATAGCAAGGGATCTCATACACCCACTAGTGCTCAACCACTAGGGGTACATCTATCTGTGCTCAACCACATGGATGTCCATATATCTATCTCACTACGTCTCACAGGAGAACCACACTCACTAGTGTTTAGCCACTAGGATCACATTCACCTGTGCTCATCCATATGCACGTCCAACTCAAAATATATGATTTCACATTG
>JASDQU010292597.1:10711-25045 GCA_032191745.1 Picea mariana
ACAAAAATAAATATTCAATGATATTCAAGTGTGATTAAATGAGAGAGCCTTGCCTCTTATTTATACTTTCATGTTCAATGCTTAGGGGCACAGGGGTATACCTAGGGTTCAACGCTCAAGAGAGCACCAACAATACCCTAACTATTGACCCTTTCGACAACACCTGCGAAGTATATGAATTCTCACCAGAGGTAGAGGCAGGGGTGGTTGCAGGACTCCGGGACTCCAGTGTCTGCAACCTTAGTTGGGACATCGATATGTGATTACAACATCTTAACAGAGCACTTAGAAATTATATTTCATTAATATCTAACCTTAGTTTACAATGAAGATAAACCATAATAACAGAGCATCGCAATATTCACATAGATCCGATATATTCAAGCATTAAGCACATCAATGTAGATTAGATCTAGTATGCATTCACATTATTCAACACTAAGTTATTATATTAGATTCTTCTAAGAATATATCAGTGCACTAAGAATTTAATCACATAAACGAGAGAACAACCATAATGCACAAAGCAACCACAACACATGATATACATGGTTTATCCCCAGCCTGGGGCTATGTCCACCAACTCTTCTTCTCTTTTATTGCCTTCTGTCAATATTATACATGCACAGATCCATGATATCTCACTCCACAGAGGACATGAGATCTGCACGCACTTCGCTAGATCCTCCTTCCCCAAGTTACAACACAAAGCCTTTCCACAGTCTCTTACAATCACTTGCACTTAGCTCTACAAGTCTCACATAGTATGCACTAAGCATCTACAATCCACACTTGCACTTAGCACTTAGCACTTAGCAAGGTACCAAAAGAACTTCTCTTTTCTTACCTCACCTAGAATTCTATTTATACATTACAAGAAGGGCCTAAACATGGGTAAACCCATGGGCCGACATTCCCATACCCGTTACATAGAACAAAACACAAAAATCCATAAAAAGGGACTGAGATCCCGTGATCTCCGCTTCGACTTGTTCTCCACCTTCGACAGCCTGTCGAAGTCCCAAAATAGGTCAATCATGACCAAGGATTATCAAAACTTGGTCAAGGGCCAACATGCCCCCAACACTCACCTGTGACTCGTCCCAAGTCACTCTGATCTGGGTAGCTCTGCTTCAAAAGCCTCGAGCTGCTTCGACTTGTTGCTATGCCAAGGCCTCCTTCTCGGCGAACTCTTGGATAACTGCTTCATTGACAGGTCCCTCTAATCATTGTTCAACTGTAGTTATGACTTTCTCCAGTTTTTATCCTCGGCCTTCAATCTTCGCAAACAATTGGCAAGCCTCGTCTTGTATTGGTTGGAGCCTTTGAGTCACTTTCATGACTTTGCTATGAATGATGTGGACCTACTGTTGAGCAATGCACTGTTCTTAGGATTGCTTCATCCTATCGACTGCTGACAGGGGATTCAACTGTGCCTGTACTATTTCTTCTTGCTGCTTTGCCTCATGGAGCTGTGACTCTAGTGCCTTCAATTTAGGATCCTCAGTGAGTCGCTCATAAGTCTGGGCACTGTGATCACTTAGCTGTTTACATTCCATGGCGAGGCACTTGATTCTCTCAACTGTGCTTCAAGCAGTTTCTTCTCTTTGATCTCGTACATCCTTCAGAGTGTTGGGCACTGTCCGTAGCTCCAGATCTGTGATTCTCTGTTGAATCTGCTGGATAACTTCCGCAAGCTATGCTACTTGATGCTATACTGGTTCTTCCACTTTTTTCTCTAAGCATGTCACAGAGTGAAGTGCTCTGCTGACAACTTTTTTGACTCCGAGATGCTCTGTGAGAAACTTCTCTTTCTCTTGCTGGATTTGTGCTTTCTCCTCTTCAAACTTTGTTTGGAGAGAAACCTTCTCCTGCTGTGCAACTTGGTGTTTCTCTATGACTACTTTTTGCACTTGCTTTAGGGCCTCTATGGCCTGTTCTATTTCTTACTGTGCGCGACGAGGGTGAGCTTCAGTCACATTTGCTAGTTTGCAGAGTTGGGTAGGCTCATCTCCCAAATCTAGTGCTTCTGATGGCGGGGGTGCAGTGGATACTGCGTGGCTAGATTGAAGGGACTGCTGTACCCCTTTAAGTTCAACCTCGATTCTGTCGTACATATCTTCTTTCTTGGGTTCGTGTTTCTGCAAGACATCCTGTGAGGCATCTTCTACAACTGCGATGATGAAGTCGAAGTCATCAACCATGAGCATGGTTCACATTGTGGTTTTTCTTTCTCTTGACTTCTTCTGTGAGGTGGGTTTCATGGGGGAAACCTTTCTTTTCTTCGAGGGATCAACCTCATCAACAAGATCCCTAGGCAGTGTTACTTCGCCTTGCTTTTTCTGATATGCTTTTCCATTGGTCTCTTCTCTATCTACTTTGTCATCACTTACTCTTCCAGGTGATACTGAAGTAGTTTCATCTGATGCACTGCTAAGGTTTTGTACTTCTTTGGTCTTCTTCCTTCTGCTGGTTCCAAGTGTGTTGTTTTCTTTGTGAGTGGTCTCTAGGATGCCAATTGGTTCGGGATCAAACATTTCTGCAGGGTTAGTAGGGATAAGGAGGTCACCTTCATCAATGTGGTTCTGTCCATTGTGACGCGGTCCCAACGGTCTGAAGGCGAGATTTCAGGCCATAACTGATGTTCTAACCGTTCGGGGCATCGGGCTAACAGTTATAATGATTTCAATGGATATATTTCTTTTCCATGGAGAAGTGCCATATTGCTCTATTCTGATATCCTGATGAAGTTCCAGTTTTGCAAGCCTTCCTTCTGCGAAGTCCCTTCTGGAACCTTCTGCAACTTTTCTATCTTTGCTCTCTTTTTACTGAGCTTTCTAGCCTTCTTCCTTGTAATCTTTATCTCGGTATTCCTCTTTCCATTTTGATTCTTATCTCATTTTAGCATAGTAAGTTCACACTGTTGATGGTATTTCGTAGGGTTCAAGGCCAATACTTCTTCTCTGTCTGGGGTAGGTTCTCTACTCTTCGGTGAGCCTTCTTGTGTTCTTTCCACTTCGACATCCAAGTTTATGGTTCTGAACAACTTTGATCTGTTCTCATGTTCTTCAATCAAGTGCGTTATCCTCTTCATCATGAAGTCTCTTAGTTCTTGCTTCTTCTGTTCTAAGACTTCCTCTTCTTTTCTTCTCGCCTGATCTTTCTTAATCCAAGTTTTTCCTTGTAATATAGAAAAAGGGGTGTTGTTCTCAATAAATTTAACAACCTCAAAATCTTCCTCTGTCGTAGTTCCATGAGCACTCATAGATATCTAGGCGAGTCTTCCACAATGGGTTATCAACTTTCCTCTAAATAATCCTATTCCCCCCAATGAAGGAATCATAACAGGATTTCCTAAAATTTCCCAAGTCCTTTCTGTCATGATATTCACCCGTGTTTCCTCATCCATAACACAGTCAATGTCGAAGTCTCCTATTCATGTTTCTATGCAATCTTTTTCTTTGAAGCTCTCTGATAAGTTGATATTTCTGTGATCATTCAGGGCTTCTTTCATTTGTAGCAATACACTCTCTGATTCTTTCTAGGGTTTTGCCATGGTCTCTGTTTCTTGATCTTCATTAGGGTTTTCTTGTCTCATGTTCATTCTTTCAACCTTAGCAATTATTCTATGGAAATCCAAAACTTCATGATCCATAGCTTGACAACAAAGACAACTAGGTATTCTACTAGGGAATTCCTTAGCAATATGTCCTGGTCTTTTGCAACTATAACAAAGAGTTAATCTTCTTTTTCTTTGAAATGATCCCCAACCTTTCCTGTACTGCGCACTAGGATCATAATAGCTATCATGCAACAAATTCTTTCTAGGGTCTTGCATCCATTTGTTAGTCCAAACATTCTTTCTATGCATAGGAATAACATATCTTTCATTATCTCTATCAGATCTACTCATATCAAACCTTATTTCATCTAGCTGTGCCCTATTTTTCAAGCTAGGACAAAATTTATCAAACATACCTGGATTCATACTTTTGAAATAAAATTTTCCACTTATCTTACCTTTTCAATCAAATTTTTTTACTGTTCTTACATTTATCAGAGCACAAAGCTTCAAGATCTTACCTCTTTTCTTCAGATCTGACTTTTCTTCTTAGCACAAAGCTTTACAGGTCAATTAGAATACTGCGCACTAGGGAAACAGATCTACACACAGAGCTTTATTTTCTTTAGTTCCCAACAATCACAGTTTCAGGTCCTCGCAACGGAACCATTTGTTGGCACAGGGGAAAACCTAGGGTTCAACGCTCAAGAGAGCACCAACAAATCCCTAACTACCGTCCCTTTCGGCAACATCTGCGAAGCAAATGAAGTCTCACCTGAGGTAGAGGCAGGGGTGGTTGCAGGACTCCAGTGTCTGCAACCTTAGCTGGGACACCGATCTATGATTACAACACCTTAACAGAGCACTTATAAGTTATAGTTGATTAATATCCAACCTTAGTTTACAACGCAGATAAATCCTAATAATAGAGCATCACAATATTCACACAGATCCGATATATTTAAGCACTAAGAACATCAATGTAGATTAGATCTAGCATGCATTCACATTATTCAACACTAAGCTATCGTATTAGATTCTTCTAAGCATATATCAGTGCACGAAGCATTTAATCACATAAACAAGAGAACAAAAATAAAGAACAAAGAAACCACAACATGAGATATATGTGGTTCACCCACAGCCTGGGGCTACGTCCACCAACTCTTCTTCTGTTTTATTGCCTTCTGTCAATCTTCTACATGCACAAATCCATGAGATCTCACTCTGCAGAGGACAGGAGATCTACGTGCACTTCGCTAGATCCTCCTTCCCCGAGTTACAACACAAATACTTTCCACAGTCTCTTACAATCACTTGCACTTAGCTCTACAAGTGTCACACAGTATGCACGAAGCATCTACAATCCACACTTGCACTTAACACTTAGCACTTAGCAAGGTACCAAAAGACATTCTCCTTTCTTACCTCACCTAGACTTCTATTTATACATTACAAAAAGGGCCTAAACATGGGTAAACCCATGGGCCAACATTCCCATACCCGTTACATAGCC
The DNA here is from genome assembly GCA_032191745.1 of Picea mariana. Lineage (NCBI taxonomy): Eukaryota > Viridiplantae > Streptophyta > Pinopsida > Pinales > Pinaceae > Picea > Picea mariana. The sequence goes on from JASDQU010292597.1 coordinate 15,790, forward strand.
CAAAACCCAAAAATCCCTAAAAAGGTGCCGAGGTCCCGCGATCTATGCTTCGACTTGTGCTCTGCCTTTGACAGCCTGTTGAAGTTCCAAAATAGGTCAATCATGACCAAGGATTCTCAAAACTTGGTCAAGGGCCAACAGATTACTAAACCTCCATACCAATATAGAAACACGACAAGTGGACACTAATATCCCTTTAAACTCATTTTAACCTATAGAAAAGAGAGAGGGAGAAAGAGTATGATGTACATTTTTACGAAGTTTGTCCTCACTGCTTCCAATATGTGAGCTTGATATTCAAACCCCCCGACACAACTCAATACTTGCAATGGGAAATAAAGAGAAACACATATCTCCTACTCTAGTTGATTAGGAAAAACAAATTCATCTACGAAGATATAAAGCAACAATAGATAAGCATATGAAAGAATACACAAGCTTGAAAGAAATATGCAAAGTATATTCAATGAGAACCAAAAATAGAATACTTACAAACCATGATTGATGCTATAAAAACCTCTCCAAGCTCTCCTTTTCCAACCCCTTGAACGAATATACCAAGATCAAAATGATGATTCTTTGACTAATTACTTCCCCCTTCATCTTGGAAATGCCTTCAATATATAGGCTTGAGAGGCTCAAACACCATGAGAAAATGAAGTATATGGTTGAGGATATGGATCCTTGAGGTTTGGATCATATCCTAAGGTGAATCCATAACATGAGGGTTGAACATAACCAACCCCATCTTGAGAGAGTTGGCCCATAGAATAAGGTGGAGGATCCCCCTTTTCCATCAACAAGAATGGAGCTCCCCCAAAGTGAGCGACAAGGTTCCATCTTAATAGTGACACTCCTCTAACATTGAAAAGGGGGTGCCATGTCCCTCCCCCATCATGGCCAAGGGGGTGCCACCCTTCATAAATTCCCCAAAAGGTTGATTTTTCCAAGAAAAAGGTGTGTTTTGACCTTGAAATGATGGGTTTATTCATCAAATATGACTTAGGGGTCATGTACAACTATTTTGATGGTTTCAAGGGGTGGAAACACCTAACAAAGTGAATGCAACACTTGGGAAGGTGCATATGACACTTGCGATAGTGAACGCAACACTTACCGAGGTGCATACGTCACTTTGCAACACTTGTGACACTTGCAAAACTTAGGGTGCGAAACACAAATGTGACATTTTGGTGTGTAACAAATGCCCCCTAAAGTGTAAGGTCAGAAGATAAGCTGATGGTGGAAACACTTTACAAATTATTCAATGCAAGGGTGTTGGAGTGGGAGAACCTAGAAGAAGATGCAAACAATCATCAAACAATATTAATATATGTTCCATTTCCGAGGCAGGCATACCTATGCTCAGAATACAAGATGAATCAAAGAACTACCTCCGACCAATACACTGTGGATCCATAAAAATAATGACTAATAATGTAGCCACCAAAGACACAATGTGGATCCATACCTCCATGAAATGAACTGATTGCAGCCACGAAAAATACACAATGGATCTACGATATGAAAAAACATATCCATAAATCAATATAATGTGGATCTACGTGACAATATATATATTAGTAAGATTGTCAGCATGATGATTGTACTAAAATATTTTACATGCTCAAATGATCTCCATCGCAGCCTGGGAAAAACACATAACATAGTGAGTGCCCAACCTAGGGTCTTCGTCCCAATCCCAATACACAACTAATCTAGCCATGCGAATAGATGATTTGATGTCGAACATGGTAGAAACCACTTGATTACCGGTCATTGAGGTAAAACATTAACAAGTGGGAGGGAAATCACCAATGATGACAATGAATCCCTTTATGTCTCTTCCAACCCTTTGCACATTCAGGATGCTCAAATAAATAAGCAAAATAACTTCCTAGGCCAAATAATTTGAATTTCACTACTGTTCTATAATTTTGGATCTGATTACATCAAAATATAACAACTTGTAAACTACTTGCTAAAAATATCAAAGTTTCCTTGACCATATTAATGCATACAATATTCTTTAACAAAAAGAGTTCTCCAAAATATTTTCAAATTGAAACTAATGTGAATCATCCTAGGAAATCTGGAGACAAATATTGGAGTGATTTGAGCGCTGACAAATCTCCTTGTCCTCTTTGTGTAGCGAGCTGTTGTAGCACACTGTGTAACCACAACCTACAACAATTGTGTAGCGAGATTTACAAAGCGTGAATGTTTTCTTCAACAAAATACATTTAGGAAGTGGCTGCAATACTTTTGAAGGATCCACATCACTTCTATATCATTTACCCATCATTTCCCAATGTCCTTCAACCTCCTATGTACCTACAACACTGGCGTAGCATGATATCGCTACGCAAGTTCTATACAGTGCAGTTTTCCAGTCAAAATAAAAAAAATTGATCATTTTTGATTCTTCAAAAAGAAAAATTATGAAGATGTGAGACCTATAACTCAACCACCTCTGCAAGTAGTTCTAAATTCCCTCTAGCTTCATCATCAACCTTCATCCTTAGCTTGAGAGAACTATTTTCCTTTCTTAATGACACATTTTTCCTTTTCAAATTGCCCACTTTCCTAAACAACAGTGCATTCCTTCTCAGTTTTGACTGAGCATTTGTGAGGGTTTCACAAGCATTGTTGATGGCTGGCCCACACTCCTTAAAGTGTCTCTGAAACCTTATATATGATACTCTTTTACTCTCCCTGAGCCAAATGATTAGGTCTTGAGCCTCCTTGAGTTTCTTATGTATCCACTTGATGGTTTTTTCACTCTCTTTAGGTGAAGTATAAATCTTCTCAACTGGTGCAGGATGGCCTTGTGCTAGTGTTTCCTTTGCAATATTGTAATTAGAGGTTATCTTTTTGGTTGAGGATCTTGTTAAGGGGGGTTTAGGTTTAATCAAATCCATAGTATTAATATTTTTCCTGATTTCCTTCTCTTTAGAGGCTTCTGGAATATTTAAGGATGATTCCTTCTTTGAACCTATTTCATCTTGTGGAGTCTGAATATCAAAAACCTTCTCAGCCAATTTTCTTTTCATTTCCCTGTTATCATGAAAAATATGAGTTGTGACATGTTGAGATTCCTTAAGTTGGTTTTGTAGCTTCTTGATTACTTGGTATTTCTCTTCTGGCTTCACCTGATCTTCATCCATTCCTTGAGACGAATGATCAAAATATTGTGTATGCAGGGAAGGTACATGAAATCTCTTGGCAACTGACCTTGTAATTGGGCTACTGAATCTTGGTGTTTCCTCCACCTCATCAGAAAAATGTATCCTTATACCTTTCTTTTTAGCTGGCTGGCTTGGTGAAGAATAATCAATCTCCTTACCTTTCCCCATGCCCTATTCTGCAGACCCTTTTTCTTTCCCACTTGAGACTCTAGAGGCCACTTTCTCAGCAGATGAGGGGGTGTCTCCTTTGGGATCTAGAGAAATGTTAGCTGAGGTAAAAAAAGAATCCCATTCTCTGTTTGATTTCTTGAGTTCTTCCACCACTAACAACTTGAGAAAGGAGAAATGAAACAAAATGGACTTAAGCTGATCAACCCTAGCTTGTACCATGTCTGCCATTTTTCCTAAACTTTTGTACAAGTAGAAAGGTAAATTCAAGGGGTTCTTCCTTGTGAAATGTATAAGAAGTCTTATGTGGTAAATGTATAGCCTATCAAATATTACCTCACAAGTGAAATGGCGTTGGACCACTCTTAACAACCTTTCATAATGCTCCAGTATGCATTCTCTTGGAATAGTGGTTCCGAACCTCTTCTTTCTGTACTTAGGTTTTAGGAAATCAATATAGAACGTTGGATCAAGAGGCATACCTTTGAACCACTTATCCCTCTGGAATTGAATTTTTGTTGCAGCAACCATTGTGTCCTTTGATACCTGGAAGGTAATGTCATCAACCCTTGTCTGGACAACATTGAAATTTAGGGCGAACTCATTTGTCACCTGTGCATTATATCCTTGAATTTTCTCACAGAACCTCATGCAACCAACTTTCTCAAATGAAAACCTAAATGTAGGATCATAATTCACCAACTCCAAGCTCTATGGCTTACACCTCACTATTGATTTTTCACTATGTAGGGATCAATTATGAAGTTTATTTCATTTGATCATTTACTTGAACCATAAACAAATGCAACTACACAATTTACAAGTGCTTCAATAACCAAGATCACAAGAAGAAGTACCATGCACAAGAACACAAGAAATATCATGGGAAACCCTTCTACTCAAGGGAAGAAAACCCAACAATCCTTTGCTATATTCTCAAGAGAAGATCCCCCAACCATAAAACCCCAATTCACATAAGAGGGTTCTTCTACAACCTTGAAACTTGCACCCAAGAGAGGTGCACACTTCATCCCTAGAAGATGTACTTGATGAAATTTCCAAATGGCTTGTGACTTGTGTGTTTCCTCAATGGGGAAATCACCTTTATTTATACTAGACTGGACACAAAAAAAGTGGTGTCTATTGGAACAACATGGCCAACCTCAATAACTCATAAAATAATTAATTATTACAATAAACATTAATTATCTTTCACATATGGTGGGGCCGACTTGTACCCTTTACATCACAATTAGGGTTACATGTAAATATTACAATTAGACAATATAGCAAGGGATCCACACATCCACTAGTGCTTAGCCACTAGGGACACACCCACCTATGCTCAACCACATGGGCATCCTACTCAACATAATCATCTGGAGTACCACATCGTCTCATTTCTCACACAGAGGAGAATGACAGACCCATCTCATGGGCACACCCAACACATGGGCTCTCTCATAGGTCGACTCAACTTAGTCTCAAAGGAGAATGTGTCTTGGAGGATGTCTCATGAAGTTGCAATCATTAACGCTCCCTCTCACCTAGGGAGGCATTCTCCACCAGGCCAAGTCTCTCACGAAAGTACTCGAACTTCATCTTGGAAAGAAGTTTGGTGAAGATATATGCAATCTACTCATGTGTAGGAAGGTACTGCACATGTACTACTTTCCTCTGCACCATGTCTATGATATAATGATATTTATCTCAATGTGTTTCGATTTATCATGAAACACATGATTCTAAAAGATCTTCACACAACTCTGGTCATCACAATGAATAATGGTAGGATCCATATCATGATCAAATAAATCTGTCAGGAGCTTGCGAAGCCACACTGCTTTGTGGACTGCCACACTCAACGCTATATACTCTACTTCTTCAATACTCAAGACCACATAGATCTGTTTCCTACTGCACCAGGAAAACATGGCATACCCCAAGGTAAAACTACAACCGAATTTCCTCTTCCGGTCCACTGCGCTCCCTTCCCAATCTGCATCGACATATCCTTGCAAACTCATGTTTACATGAGAGGCATATCTTAGGCCATATACAACTGTGTCTTGTAGATATATCAATACATGTTTTGTTTCTATCTAGTGAGTCTGTCTCGACTGGCTCATGAGCTGACTAAGTACATTCACTGCATAGCATATATCAAGTATGGTGTTAACTAGATACATCAATGATCCAATCAGCTGTCGGTATAAATGTGGATCAATCTCTCCTGAATTTGTAGAAGCATTGTTCATTTTCTTCAAATCCATCACCATTGGTGTAGGCATGGATTTGCAGTTTGTCATACCAAACTTATTCAATGTCTCCACTGTATATTTTCCTTGAATTAGGAAAATCTCATCAGTCCTATGCCATACTTCTAGTCCCAAGAAGTAGTTCATCATACCCAGATCCTTCATCTCGAATTCATAAGTCAATGCTCGCTTGCATTCAACAATAAGCCTTTCTGAACTGGTGAGGAATAAGTCATCCACATACAGGACCAATATCAGGCACTCATCACCAACAATGTGATAATATAGGTTTGGATCAACAACACTTTTGTTGAAGCCCAAACTCATCAAGAATCCATACATCTTCTCGTACCAAGCATGAGGTGTCTAATTTAGTCCATATAGGGATTTATTCAACATGTACACATGATATTTATCTTTTTTCATCACAAATCCTTCTAGTTGCTCGATGTAAAATTATTCCTCAATCTCAACATTGAGAAATGCCATCTTCACATCCATTTGATGTAGTTTCTAAGTCATGGATGCAACTAGTGCAATGATAGTACGGATGGAGGTGTATCGGGATACTGGAGAAAATGTATCCTCATAATAAATTCCCTCCACCTGCGAGAATCCTCTAGCTACAAATCTCACTTTGTATTTCTTGACACTTCCATCAGCTGCATGCTTGATTTTATAGATCCACTTGGAGGTTACTATAGACTTCCCTTATGGTCTCAGAACAATATCCCACATATCATTCTTCAATATGGACTAATACTCTTCTTCCATGGCATATTTCCATACCTACTAACCTAATGCTTCTCCATGACAATAAGGCTCAATATCAATGATGTGGCTCATGGCTGAAAAGTAGCTCGAAAATCTCTTTGGTCTCTTTCTCTCTCGGAATGTACCTTGAGGAGTTGGATGTCCCTTTACCTCCTGAAAAGTATTTTATGGCCTATTGTAATGTCTCTGGGAACATCAACTGGAGCAACTGGATCAACTGGAACACTTGGATCGACTGGAACAATGGATGTCTCCCTCTAAATGTTTGAAGGGGGAGAGGATACTGACTTGCTGTCAATCTCCATATGAGATTCTTTGGATATTCGAAAGGATATCTCCTCCTCAAAGATGACATCTCTACTCACCTCAATCTGTCTCTGACCATGGATGTAGATTCAACATGCCTTCGAAGATTCACTGTATCCAAAAAATGTACCCTTTCTGCCTGAAGGGTCTAGCTTAGACCTCTTCTCTTTGGGTACATGAAAGTATACTGGACACCCAAATATCCTAAAGTTTCCAATCCCAGGCTTCTCTCTGGTGAAGGCTTCTTTAGGATTTATGTTCTTCAAAATCTGGTGAGGACTCCTGTTCTGAACATATACTGTTGTCATGCATTCTTATTCCCACATAATCATAGGTAGTCTCTGATCATGTATCATTTCTTTGGTTGCCTCAATGATGGTTCTATTATTCCTTTCCGCAACCCCATTTTGATGAGGGTTGTAAGGAACTGTGTACTCCCTCTAGATCCCTGCTTCAATACAGAAGTTGCTGAAATCCTTGGAGGTGTATTCTCCTCCATTATCTGATCTTAGTACCTTGATCTTTCTTCTGGTCAAGTTCTCAACCTGAGATTTGAATTCTTGAAATATTGCAAGGACTCCATCCTTGGTCTTCAGGAAATAAATCCAATATTTATGAGAGTGATCATCTATGAAAAGTACATAGTACAAATATCCATTCAGGGAGGCAACAATCATTGGTCCACACACATCTGAATGTATCAAGTCCAATATTTCCTTGGATCTGTTGTCACTACTCAAGAAGGATCCCTTGAAATTTTTTCCAAGGGTACAACCTCTGCAAACACATTTATGCTAAATATGTATCTTTGGAAGCCCTGTTACCATTTTCCCTAGAGCTGGAATGGATCTATAATGAATGTGAGCAAGTCTCTGTTGGCAGCCAATTAACATTTTTCCACTGTCTTATAAGCTGCCTGCACCATTGTTTTGCAAACCTTAATTTTTCGTCACAATTCTCAAATAAACGACACTGTTATTTTTGCGCTATTTTCACACTTACCTTCACTCTTGTTTTCACGACTGTAAGCGTGAAAACTTAGTCTTTCGAATCCGCATTAAAATCATTATTGAATTGTCATTATCATTTTTGTCGATATGCCCATTGCGTTTACATTTTACTTATCACTATGCAGTTGGCAAAAGGCCTTTCGATTTGTACTCATTTGACATTCGTGATTTGATTGTGTGATTTTGTTTCATTGAGTGTGTGATACATTGGCAATTGGATTTACATGTTCTTTGATTGATCTACTTGGCATACTGGTTTCATAAAATACATAGGTGTTATGGTTAAACCCTTGATATATATCATTTAATATGACACCTAGTTCATGTTATCAAAATACATTGGTGCATTAGTCAAAACATTGGTATTGGTTTTGATTTGTATGTTTTAAAACTATGGCATAACGTTTGCTTGCGCGAATGGTTTATCCACTAATCAAAGGTTTTGATGGCATAGTTTTAACACATATGCGTTGTGATTTGAATAGTTGAAAGCGCCGACGGTTGTACCATATGGTAATGAATATTCTGCATGGCCAGCAAATAGCTCCACCACATTCACACGATATCATTAATGCTTATCCCTATCCTTGTTTCACCTCTGCTAGCATAGGGTAAGCCCGTGAATACTCTGCTCCTGTGTATGCTATGATTCAAACCCTGGACTTACCGTGTGCTCTTCCCCATGGCACAGGTGGTGCGAATTGAGCCGAACGGTAGCCAAGCCTTGCTCCTGTTCGACAATGCCCGGAAAGACTTAGAGGATAGCGGTTGGCTCACGTTCGTGCAGAGGTTTGAGGGATTTAATCTATTTGTTGCACAACAGTTTGCCCTGACTTTTGATGGTTGTAGAGCCAAAGTTGGTGACATTCAGCTCGAAATCAGTGAAGATTTCATCAGCTCTGCCACAGGGTTAGCAGCCACGGGCCAGCGTTGGTTCAAAAATTATAAAGTGGAGGAAGTGCCATGGCCACTACTGTTCGTATCACGAAAGGTCACATCTTGTGACAGGGGTATGCCGATTTCCATGCTTAAACCAAGATGGCATGATCTTTTGATGGTGGTTAAACAATTCATGACATGTGAGGGTCGATATGGATTGGTTTTTCTCTATCACCTTCGACTGTTAATGAATTTTATGGGTTATCCATTGAATATGCCTTTCTACTTCCAACGTAGCCTTTATAAAATGGCTAAGTGGTTTAAAAGAGAAAAGGCTGATAGTAGCTTGTTCCACCATGGCCTGATCAGACTCATCGTTGTTCATCACTTAAATCTCCACGGTGATAGCTGGAAAGATTTTATTTCTCGAAATGGTTTTGCTGATGCAGAGCCCGTCCAAGTTGACAAGCCTGTGGTTAGTGTGACTAAGGTCGGGCCACCTGTGCCTTTCCATGCCCTTCTACCCTCTCCTAAACCCTCGACCAACCCTAATATCAATCTACCCGACATCGCAACAGACAAGGTTGAGGCTATAAAAAAGCCTGTGAGCAAAAAGGTCAAAGGAAACCCTACTATCGATGGAAAAGGTAAAAAGAATGCTCGACTTATCTCG
>JASDQU010292599.1:0-12097 GCA_032191745.1 Picea mariana
ATTCAGATGTAATAAAGGTCAATATTAATAAGGCCTTTCAATAAAATAGAATAAGGCAGATGTAAGAAGACCTAATAGAAGCTTCCACTTCTAGAAGGATCTTCCTCTAGATGCTTCTCTTAATAGACATATTTAGTATAAATAAGGGTCGAGGGTATGAAAACCCTAGCTGGGATATTATTGTAACAGAGTGTTGATCGATTGGAGGTTTCCCCCTCGAAGAGGCCTATGAACATTTCTTTCTGAAACAAAGTGCTATTTCTATTGTTGTTCTTATATCATTTTTGTGTTATTGTGGAGATTATGCTGGATATTTTACTGTTATTCTGCCATTTCTAGCATTTTATTTTCATTCTGCATATTTTATATATATAGTATCTTGCAACATCAGACAACTACTGTTACCCTAAAATCCTGAACCCCGCGCTTATTGAATGCGAGGAGTACAACCAAGAACGCGCCATGTGATATGAGTGACTTGGTGTGTTTGGGTTGGATGACGGTGTAGGGTCGGCTCTCATCTCACATCCACCTCTATTAATGGCTAGTCATATATTAACTTCCGACTGTCAACCTCCTATCATTTTAATTTATTTTACAAGGACAAGGGTGGGCCTCCTCGAAACCTACGTTCGAAAGATATAAACCTTTGATTAATACTAGTATTGTTAGTACTGGTAGCTAGACTTCCCCTAAAACTACTAAGGATAACCAACTGTCGACCTAGAGTTCTACTATTAACTAGAATTTAGGCTGCGTGTGAAGTAAAGACTCTCTGTCCACCAGTAGTTACCAAGGGATTCATTGAAGCCATAGTTACCTATGGAAATCCAAATAGCTAAGTGTAATGATGAAGCAAATAAGTTGGACACCTTTACTATGTGTGTAAAGTATTATTCATGGTATTGGAGTCTAGATTTGCGTGCATATGTTTTACAAACAGTCTAGGGCCCTAAGTCCTAGGGTCATGTTATATTTCCTTTTCCCAAAGTATGAACTTTTAAACCCTTGTAAGAGCTAGTATGACTTAAATAAAAGTCGAAAGGAAAACACTGGATGATGGGTTTGTTATGTTAGGAAAGGGAAGGTGAATAATTTAGGTATTAGAGTTTAATAATAGGAATAAATTGGTATTTCACTAATTATGAGTATGTGTTATAGTTTTAGAGCTTAATGTACCTTAGAAGAAAACCTTTTTTATGAAAAAATCGAGGTTTATTACATATGGTATCAGAGAAAAAGGTTACAACACTTGGACCTTGAACAGGGAAAAATTAATTACTTAGGATATATTTCTGTTTATGTAAAACTAATAAACCTTTACTATTACAAACAGGAAACTCTTTTCTGTTTTGTGTTGATCATGGCAACATAGGATGACGCAAAAATCAGACTTGATGGGAATCCTGAACAAAGGCTTCCTGAAAATCATAGAAAAAATTGTGATGGAATCTCACCTACTAAGGTTATGGAAATGATGAGGAATCTCATTGTTTAACTGCAGGTTTTCAAAGTCGACAATGAAAAGTTGAATATGGAACAACAGGAACAACAGGAGATAAATGAAGTCCTATTGCACAGTATAGTGATGAATAAAATCCCAAAGGACAATAACAATGAAGAAGAGGTCAACAAAAGGGCCTCCAAGAATTCTAGGCCTGAATAAGAAAAGGGAGACAGTTCATTTGAAGGTACACCTTTAGCTAAAGACAAAACTAAAACAGATAGAAAAAGAAAACAAGTAGAACACCTTGAAGGAGAATTTAAGAAGATTAATCTAGCTACCTTTGATGGAGAATCTAGAACAGGAGAAGAAGCTGAGGCATGGTTATTAGACATTAAAAAATAATTCCAGATATATAACTATTCCAGTAATATGAAGGTTAGAATGGCCATTTACAATCTGAAAGGGAAGGACCACATCTGGTGGCAAGATTTGAAATTGGCGAAGGGCCTAAAGGAGAAACAAATGGAATGGTCTGACTTTAAGAAATTTTTCAAGAAACAGTACCTATATGAAAGCTACTATGAAAGGAAAAAGAAAGAATTTTATGAGTCATGACTTGGTTAAATGACAATGGAGGATCTTATAAACAAGTTCCTGGAACTAATAATGTTCGTACCTTATATCCGGGAGGAAAAGTTAAAACTCCAGCGGTTCCTAAGCTGTTTACGACAGTCCTACGGGGACAAAATTGAGTTTGACAACCCCAAGTCCTTGATTGAAGTATTCAGGAAAGCACGAATGTTCTATGACTAGTACAAACAGCGGGCAGAACTTCCCAAAGCCTGGAAGGATAAGAAACAAGACTGAATGAACTAGCGCAAGAAGGGATACCAGCCGGATCTTTATCGGAATGCAACAAAAAGATTTCCTAGAAAGAATTTTCACTACAATAATCCAAGTATGCAAGGAAATGGTAAACTGATAAATCTGGGAGCAAAGAAGTTTGGGGACAGTCCCCGTGAACAATTGAAGTGTTGGGAATGTGGAGAACCACATCTCAGGAGGACCTTTCCATGTTTAAACATAGAAAAAAGAACTGATGTTCAGAATTTGCAGGAATCTTCGACGGTGGGAGATGTAGGCAAAAGCCTGCATCGGATAAATGCATCCATTGATGTTCAACAAGTTGACCACTAGTCCTTTGTGGTGGAAATCGAAGGTAAAATCAATAACACTCGAATTTCTTTCTTAATTGACCCTAGATCTACGTTAAGTTATATCATTCTTGTTGTGGTAGAGTCAAATAAACTTAAGAAAGTGAAACATGCAAAATCATGGTTGGTACAACTAGAAATAGGAAAAAAAATAAAAATTGGTTGACTTTATTTCTGATTTTGAGTTCAATTTAGAAGTTGACATTATTGCATTTGATCCTAAGAGAATAAAATCCATCATGGAATGACCAATACCTAAGGATGTAGTGGATATCCATTCATTCATGGGAATCACTGGATATTATCATAGATTTATAGAAGTGTTTTCCAAAATAGCCTACCCTATCATGTCATTACAAAAGAAAGGGACCAAGTTTAACTTGTCACAGAAGTATGAAGATAGTTTTAACAAGATGAAGGAATTATTAACAACCGCACCCATCCTGAAGGTAGCAGACCCAGATAAATACTTTACCGTTTGTGTTGATGTGAGTAAAGAAGGACTAGGTGGTGTCCTAACTCAAGAAGGACACTTAATTTGTTATGAGTCCCGAAAATTAAAAGAACATGACTGAAACTACATCAGTCATGACTTCGAATTCGCAACAGTAATACACGCCTTAAAAATGTGGCGACACTACATAATGGGAAGAAAATTTCTATTACTGACAAATAATAGCAAAGTGAAATATTTGTTTAGTCAACCAGATCTTAGTGCAAGGCAAGGAAGATGGCTAGCCTTCTTGAGAGAATTCGAATTTGAGGTAAGACATATCAAGGGTAAGGAAAATAAGGTAGCAGATGCCCTAAGCAAAAGAGCCCATGGATTATTCGAAATAAATGTCAGTAGAGAAGAAAGTGACCTTGAACAAAGAATAAGGACAATAGGTATTAATGACAAAAATTACACTAAAGTAATGGCAGAATCATAAAATAGTAACGCAAGCTCAGATAAACTAGATCTGAGTATTGACAAAAATGAACTATTACAATTTAAAAACAGACTTTACATACCAGATTCAACAGAGTTAAAGATAACAATATTGGATGAAGTGCATAAGAAACTGTATTTTGTCCACCTAGGATACCATAAAATGATAAAAGCACTTAGAAAACTATTTTACTGGCCTAACATGAAGAAGGAAACAACAAAATATATGGCTAGGTGCCAAGATTGTCAGCAAGTTAAGGCCAAACACCAACATCCATCCGGTGTACTACAACCATTTCCAGTACCAAAATGGAAATGAGAGACCATATCGTTGGACTTTATTACAGGTTTTCCTAAAACTTAGAAACATAATGACTTTATTATGGTTGTAATTGATAAAATCAGTAAGTATGCACACTTTATTCTTGTAAAGTCTACTTTTAAAGCTATTAATATCGCTGAAATATTTATGAAATAAATCTTTAGACAACATGGTATTCCTAAAATGGTGATTTCAGATAGAGACGTGAAATTTACATCTGCCTATTGGAAAGAATTATTTGCAGGGATAAATACTAATTTGAATTTCAGTATGAGTTATCATCCAAAAATGTATGGACAGACTAAAAGAATGAACCAAATCATGAAGGATATGCTCTACATGTATGTGAGAACAAAACCAAACAGGTGGGAAGACTACCTACACCTGGTAGAATTTGCATATAACAATGGGTACCAAACTTCATCTAAGTTAATCCCCTTCGAGATATTGTATAACAGAAAGTGTACAACTCCAATTATTTGGGACAACACGGTTGACAGACTTATGGTTGGACCACAGATGCTCCAATGAATGGAAGGTATGGTAAGAAAGGTACAACAGAACTTAAAGGACGCACAGGACAGGCAGAAGAGCTATGCAGACCAGAAAAGAATACAGTTGGAATTTCAAGTGGGAGACCATGTTTATTTGAAACTCAAAGCCTAGAAAAGTTCACTGAAGTTAGGAAACTATGCCAAGATGGCACCCAGTTTTTGTGGGCCCTTCGAGATACTAGCTCGAATTGGACCCATAACATACCAACTTGCACTTCCAGCTAATCTAAAAATTCATAGTGTATTTCATGTTTCTTTGTTAAAAAAGTATGTTCATGACCCTACTCATATGATTGATTGGAACTTGGTGGAGGTGGAACTAGAAGGTGATTTCCAGGTGGAACCCCTGCACATTCTGGACTGGAGAGAAATGACACTTCGGAATAGAGCCATTGCTCAGGTAAAGGTGAAATGGAAGCACTTTAGTCCTGAGGAGGCCACTTGGGAGTTGGAAGGATTTTTGAGGAAATCTCATCCAATTTTGTTCCAAGAAAGGAATGAACACTGACGAAAGTTTTTTATTGAAGGGGGAAAGGATGTGACATCCCCAAAAATAAAGCATTTTGAAATTCGAAAATTGTTAGAGAATTATTGTCATTTTTGGTAAATTCGAATTTGGAAAATTTTTACCATTTATGGAAATTCTAAATTTTGAATTTGGTAGTTTGTAATTAATTATTATGACTGTTGGGTAGAGATTTGATTTGACCCAACTAACTAATTGACTATGACACTTGTATGAAAACATAACATTTTATATTAATTGCAAGAGGACAAATGGAACAACCATGTTAAAATTAGCTGACCATGACTCTATGAGTGGGGAACACGTTGGAACTACCTCAGGGCTGATTGGTACAAGTGGAAAATCAGGGATTTGGCCATTGGAAGCCCCTAAAAATTAGGGATTTAGAAAGCTGTGAAAATTTCCAAGAGAGGGAAAAAGACCTAGGCAAAAATATGGTTTGGATAAATAAGCATATGTGAGGAGGCATGACACTACCTAGTATGATGGGAAAAGAGAACTAATGTGTACTTATTGTTATGAACACTAAATATTAAGTGTGAGGCAAGGAGATAAGAAGATTTAAGATATTAATAAGAAAGAAAAGCTGAAGTAATACTTATTTGTAGTCAGAGGGATTTGACATCCTTCCCTATTGCAATGAACTTTGTGCCCTCCAAACCAGGAAGGGAGGAGTGTCCAAAAACTCCCTAATGGGTATCCTTGCAAAAATAGAGGAGCCCACCATTAGAAATAAGAGCTAGTAAATAATCAAGGAAAATTCTATAGAGAGTGATTACGAATGATGAATACATACATGAGTAAAATGAAAAGTATGAACCAATATTGACTCTAAAAATGTAAAGATGGGATGTTTCAAGCCAATAAACAATATCACCAAATGTATTTCGACCCTGTGGTTTAGCTTAGTTATGGGAGTGAATATAGAGACAACACAGTGCCGAAAGTTCCAGTCATGCATACCCTTTGAAATGCATTTTGATTCATAAGAGGATGAGAAAGAACATCATAAACCCCAATCACCCTTAGTATGTTTTACAGGGAATAAGTTTTGTCTTAAGAATTAGACTGACTATCAACCTTTTTATGAGCGGCTTCCAAACAAAAAAAATTATAGTCGGGTGTTTTCATTGAATAGTTGGGAAACCGAGGACCTGAGAATAAAATTTCTTACCAGACACCCAACTAGGATAGGAACAACATTCAAGGCTTGCCAGAGTGATTCATGTATTGGGAAATAAGCATAGCAGTAGGCACATACGAAACCCTAACCTAATAAACTATGGAGCCATAGTCCCGGCAAGGCACGGTGTATGCTAGAGAGAAACCCAATACTTGAACCAGTGAATATAGGAAGTGACTAAATAATGACATATGAACGAAACAATACCTACATGAATTCGTGGATAGGGATTATAAAGAACAATAAGTCGGTGGTGTTGGATCATGTTGTCATTGATGCCGATGTTTTGATTATGTGGGATATTGTTGGATCATATGTCATTGATGAAAATGGTTTGGTTTGATTGATGTCATTGATTGATGTCAAGTAATTTATTTATTGATGATTGATGAACAATGAATATGCATTGTCCAAGATGGATCATTGATATGATGCCCTTGATGAGAATGATAGATGTCCAAGTGGAAACCTATTGATAAAGATGGATCATTGATATGATGCCCTTGATGAGAATGATAGATGTCCAAGTGGAAACCAATTGATAAAGATGGATCATTGATATGATGCCCTTGATGAGAATGATAGATGTCCAAGTGGAAACTAATTGATACATATGGATCATTGATATGATGCATTGATGAAGATGGATCAATGAGTTGTCATTGATACATGATGCATAGTTGATATATATGATGCAGTGGTGAATTGATGCAAAGATGAATCATTATTGTCTTATCATGGTTGATAAGTTGCACAAATGGATGNTTACGGATTGAGTTATCCTAGAAGAATGGTTGGAGGACCCATTCTTGCATGTGTATTAGTGAGATGAAGATCAATGAAGCTGTTGGTGAAACTATCCTAGATGTATAGTGCTTGACATGCCATTTTCGGTGGTATGTGGAATGTCACATAACTCCTCACGGTTTGAGATTTATGGCTCTACGAAGCTGAAGGACCCCCATATGATGGCTTGAAGCCCCAAAAGGTCAAAAAAGTCAAAGTGCTTGAAAACAAGAAATCATTATTTAAATGATAAAGTAAAATGACAAAATCAAGAAAGATTATTTAAATGATAAAATGAAGTGACAAAATCAAGAAGGAATATTTAAATGATAAAGTATTGGAGAACTTTCCATTCATGGAAAGTGGTTAACCCTACAATAAGGAAAATAGGTTAAGTGACCTAGAAATGGGATAAGTAACCTAAAAATGGGTTATGTGTTTCGTTAGGCCAGGGAGCCTAAGTGTTGAAGTCTAGGAGCCTGCTGATGTACTTGAATGTATGCAGATCAATTAATAAAATATAAACACCGCCAGGTGCAGACCGACCACGATGAATGAGTGATGGGGGAATGAGTGGGCAAGGAATTAGGAGCTGGAAGGTGGGAAAGGGGCTGAGTGTTGAGCCTAGAGGCTAAGCCTAGGGGGCTTAGGCCTGGAATAATATTTTAATATTATTTCCAAAAAGAGCCATGTGCATATTATTTTATCCTAAGTCCTTTCGGAAGGACACATGATTTCCCCAAGTGGTGGGAGGAAGGTGTACGGATGGAATGCATGCACTTCCCAGGGTGACAAGTGTCAACCCTGGTGCATGCAAATAAAATAGATGAAGTAAGCCATGAGGGGGGTTCTCGTCCATTCGATCCGACTGCCCTGGGAGAGAGTTGTGGAAACCAGTCTACAAGAGACCTGCGTGTAATCCTGAGATAGAAATGAAAGCCTGTGTTTTCCTTGAGGAATGCATGTACACCCCTGTCCAGTGAGCGTGGAGTCTGTGTCTATCTCTGACAAATTCCATGTGTGCATTCCCTAAACAAATCCTATGTTGGACTCGAGTGGAAGAATCCTTGTTTTTTTGGGAAAGGCTGAGCTAGCCTCTGCATGGAACCTTGTTCCGAAATCATGACCATGAGATCATCTTGTGACTGCTGAACTGGTTTGAGGAGCCTGTGTCTGTTTTCCCCGTGGGTTGTTGTGAGCACGTAGTATTGGACTACGTGAGGCTTGTTGTCCTGTGAGCGACTCCTCCAGGTGAGAGAGTGCGCATAGGGAGAAGAGAACTCCTGGAAGGAACCCTGTAGCTGCCATAGAGCCCGGAGACTTCCAGTCCGGTTTGTTCCTGCAACCCAAGGTAAGGGAGACTAATAGCCGAAGGACTGTCTAGGTGACAGAGAAGGTGCAATCTCCTGGGGTGGAACAGGCATGTGGGGAAAGAGGGTCTGTGGGTAGTGAGCATGGGAGATTCTTGGGAGAGCTTTCTTCATGGTGGTTGTGTATGTACTATCTTCCCGGTAACCTCAGCCTAGCCTAGGATTCCTTGCCTTGGGGTGGAGCTCGGTCCCAGCTCGAGGATGACCCACTGTTGAGTTGATGAACAGTGTGGTCTAAGGCTGGGAGGTTCATTGAGGGCCTACACTTGGTTGGTGATTTCTACAGCTGTTAAAAGATAATTATTCTGAATTATGCTTTGATGATGTTTTGCATGATTGAGTTGTTTATGTATCATGTTTTCCGTTGTGTAAATGAATTAATGTTGAATGCTATGGCTTGTTTAATTGTAACAGCAACTTATATATTTTACTCTGAGATTTAAGTGTGTTTAATTATTATAAATGCATGTGTTTATAATTCCAGTATGAATTATGTAAAAATCCATGTATAGAATGGTAACTGAGAGGGTTGGAAACCTCGGTAGTGAAAAGGTACACTACAAATTGGTATCAGAGCCAAGGTTTCGACACTGAGCCAAGATGGGCCAGTGGAGAGGTCTTTGGACTGAGAATGCGAKGGGAAATTGAGTTGGGAGGACTAATTTCAGACCCTGGTTTKCTCCGAAGTGTCAAGGAGACACTTGATGAGTTTTATTAAGCTCAGGAAGTATAGCAATGCTAGGAAACCGCAGTTGGTGTGGCCTATGGCCAGAGGGAGRCAGGTCTCTACACCARTGGTCTTAGAACCTTAGGATCCATTCGGGAGGGAAGGTGAGCCCCCGTGACCATTGCATCTGGAAAATGTGCACAAGTTCTAAAGCCTTGGGATATTGCACAGGAGAGTGGAAATCGCGATACGTGAAATCCTGAGTTAGTTAGAAACCRTCTGAGCCGTCAGATCTCAGTTGGAAAACCCGACAGCCGTTGGATGTGTCGGGAGATGATCGAAGGTTAAACCTTAGTATTTAGGGGCGAAATCTCCAAACTAGCGAGACTTGATCTGGACCGTTCGTTTGGGAGCGGACGTGTGTCACGAGATTACCCACATCGGGGACTCGGGCACCAGAAGTTGGAAGTGGAAGTCATTTGACTTCACGAGTGGTGAAGAGGCGAGAGCTCCATGTTGTGGGGCCTAGCTGACGTCATATCGGGATACCGACACTCGAGAATGGTGTGGGGCCACAAGAGTCGGCAGGAAGACAGGTGGCAGAGATCGAGAGATATCGCGAACTCAAAAGTTCACAGAGTGAGCACCCAAGTATAGGGTTCTCTAAGTTCCGAAGACGTGAGGTCGCGAGTAGCGAAAGCATGATAAAATAATATCAGAGATTTTGTGCATCGGTGTTTGGATGCCAAAAATACCGAAAGGATCTACACCGTATATCTGAGAAATATCTGACCATCGGATTTTTCTAGGAATGGACGTGGACACATGGCAAAGTACCACGTGCCAGTGGGATGTAAAGAGAAGCAAGAGAGGTGGGAACCGATGACATCATCGAAAGCGATGTGGAACCTCATGAACGTACCACCTGTCACGGTGGTGAAGGGCGACAGCTGTGTTGTGGGCCCAGAGGATAAGGTAATTCACAATTTCATGGATTTGTGAGATAAGTGCACGGGAGCTCGACATTGAAACTTGTGAAGTCGTGAAGCGGCGAGAACGAGAGGAGAAAAGTCAACATCGCTTCTCGGGGTTTCGTGAAAAGGGGGTACCAGGGTTGGATGCCACAACTCACAAAGGTGTGAATAGTGAAGGGGGGGCTAGTACTCAGCTCTAGGCTACGATCATCCAAAGCAGACGCTAGCAAAGAGGGAGTCATACCTGTGTCGCATCTTGGGTATCAACAGTTAGAGGAAATGAGTCGAGGGTCTTCAACTAATGAACTCATGAGATTGCGAGTTGCAAAAGGGTGAATCTGGTTACGAATATCTAACTATCGGATCTCATGGACCGAGATTCCGAAGTTTCGAAGTCCTAGAAAAGTACAGAGCTGAACAGAGCTCAGGCAATTCGTGCAATTGAAACACTTTATTAAACATCGATGGTTATGAAATATGATGAACTGCCAAGAGACGAAGGCTCGAAAAATTTGAGTCGTCTGCGTACTAGATTACAGAGGACTGACGAGTGCCAGAACTGTTTGGAAATTGCCTCAAATGCAAAGAATTGGAAGGAATACATAATACTTCCAGTTCAAGAAACTTATTTAAAAACGAAATGTCTTTTATTTTGTTCAAACTGGCTTGTAAATATTGTAGATTGTTTGTGAAGGTTTAATGGCCTGACAAATTTCAAATTTAATTGCACAGAG
Source organism: Picea mariana (assembly GCA_032191745.1). Lineage (NCBI taxonomy): Eukaryota > Viridiplantae > Streptophyta > Pinopsida > Pinales > Pinaceae > Picea > Picea mariana. The sequence continues at coordinate 10,709 of JASDQU010292599.1, forward strand.
TTCGTGTGTAGAGTTCAACGAAGGCCAGAAACCCAGTTAATCGACACCGAATATGGAGTGGGGAAAAGTGCAATTTACCCCTAAAATAGAAGATGAACAGGAAGGAAAGGACGTTAACCTGGGATTCGAAGGATCGAACTCTAATGGGCATGGAAAAGAGATGGATAAGGAAGTACATATGATGAAAATCATTGAAGGGCTACAAAGAGATGCCCAGGCTCACCTAGTTGATAGCCGAAAGCTCATGAAAATCCGGGATCGGCAGGGGGAATTCAATTTAAAAATGATGAACAGCCTGGAAAGAATAGAAAAGAAATTGGAAAAGGGGAGTGACACGAGTAGATCAAGAAGTTTCAAAACCCCTGAGGAGAGAAGGAGATCGAAGAGTGGTAGCCAACGTCACAGTCACTCCCAAAAACATTCCGACAAGGAAACACATAGCAGTAGTGCAAGCCCATCCCCTACCAGAAAACATCGTAAATCTGGAAGGGAGGAATTGAAAGGCGAAATGAACAAGATTAAGCCTCCAACATTCGATGGAGAACATAAGAAGGAGGAAGATGTTGAGACATGGTTGTTGGGCATGAAGAAATACTTCCAACTGCAGAATTATTCTGCCCGTGCAGAAGGTAGAATTGCAATGTATCAGCTGAAAGGAAAAGCGTCCATGTGGTGGGATCAGCTTGTGCAGGTGCAACACATCGGAGAGAAAGAGGTCACTTGGAAGGAATTTAAGAAGTATTTCGAGAAGAAATACTTGACTAAAAGATACTATGACAGAAAGATGAAGGATTTCTTAGAACTCAAGTTGGGCAGTATGACCATTGACGAGTATGAACGAAGTTTTCTGGAAATGATGAAGTATGTCCCATTCATCAAGGATGAGGCTGTCAAAATTCAGAGGTATCTGAGTGGACTACCACCTTCCATTGGTGAAAAGATTCAATACGATGATCCTAAGACCATGGAAGAGACCATAAGAAGGGAGAAATACCTATACGAACAACAGAGAGAAAATCCTACCTTTCGGAAGGCTTGGGATAACCAGAAGAGGGTTAAGAAAGAACAAAGGCAGAAGGGAAGAAAGCCTTCCTTTTTCAAAAACAGTCCTTGGGGACAATCATATTTTAAAGAGCTTAGGAAAAATGAAGGGAGCGAACAAATTCCAAGGCCTCCACCCATGGAGTGTTGGGGCTGTAAAGGGAATCATAGGTACAGAGACTGCCCCCACAGAAAAGACAAAGCAAGAACTGTCCATACTGTTCAGCAAGCTGAAACAGTGGAGGATATGGGCAGCAGAATTCCAAGGATCTACGCAGCCCTAGACAATAATCAAGAGGAATTTCAATCGCACATGATTGAAGTGGAAGGTATGATCAACAACCGACC
>JASDQU010292600.1:286-12950 GCA_032191745.1 Picea mariana
ATCTATTTGCGCTAATTTCGGCGCAACTCTGCTACCCGCGATTTCCCGCCAGCCGCCGATCTGCTCCTATGGATGAATCTGGACCGTCGTCAATATAATTTCGCTCACTTACTGGCTTGGAAGCTTGAAACGAGATTTTTCCGTGCTGCGCTCGGGCGCTTCTCCTGCGACTTGCAGACTTGAATACTCTTGTGCCCCGGACAAGAAATGTTACTAACACATGGGGACCCCCCAAACTTTGCAAACCCTCCCCACTTGTCCCCACATGACTTTTAATTAATAGGGAAAGAGGTTTCCCCCTTCCTCACTCACCCCTCAACCCTCAACTTGCTCTCTTGCCCTAAAAGTGCACCCCCCTTGATGAGACACTCCTCCTTTGGATGGGTGCCACTTGGAGCCCATCCAAGTGGGCTCCATCCTCACATTTTCCTATAAATTGAGGTCTCTCCTCCTCATTTTATCATCCATTCTCATCGCAAGTCTATTATGCCAAAATTTCTCTCCTCTTCTTCCTCTCTCTCTCATGTGCTCATGTGTAAATTTTGCTACAAGTATTTGTAGTGACATTTTGGTGGATAATAAAGGAAGCTTTGGAGAATCTATGGTGTGCATTGAAGGTCTTCTTGGTGTCTCCATTGTGTATTTGTGAGGTGATATCTTTCTATTTAGTTTTGCATTTTGCTTTCACTAGTCTATATTTGGAGACTCAAGCAAAGTATTTTGCTTGGGTGCTATTGGTAGTAGTATTGCTATTGATCTTGTGGTAGTTTCTTTATAAGTTTGTAAAGTATTTTGCAAGCTTCTTTGGATGCTCTCACCTCCATTTTTCTTTGTGTAGCAAAAGCCAAACTTACTTGGGATTCACTAAAGGATTGAAGGAGTGGCTTTAGACTGGAAAGCCAACTCTCTTTAATCTTATAAAGTTTCAATATTTATCTAACCTTGTTTCCTTTCTTCTTTCTCATTTCCACATATTGTTATGACATAGAATAGATGTTAAAGGTTTCATTATTATACTCAAGCTTTTATTTAAATTTGTTGTTTATTGGGCTACTCTATCTAACAAGTTTCATGGTTTTGTAGCATCTTTTAGAGAATATCCTTTGATATTTTTATGCAGATTTTTATCATCAAGGGAGAGTTGCTACAAATGTTTTAGCCTCAAAAGCCTCCAAAAGGCATTTTCAAGTTGGACATCAAATCCTCCTCCTTCCTACTCTTCTAAAATAATTGTAAGCCACCCTTGAGAGTCTCTTGGGTGTGCCTTCTCTAAAGTTTACATAAAAAATCTGATATTGTAAAAGAGTAGATTTGTTTTCTTGCTTTTCATTTTTACACCCACCTTGGCCAAAAGGTAGGCATTGCGCCTCCACTTGAGCCATTGTTGTGGGGTTTGCATTTTATTTCCAAGCCATTTTTCTTTTTTTTAGTACCCACTTTGGCCCAAAAGGTAGGCATTGCGCCTCCAAATGTGCCATTGTTGTGGTTGTTTTGCTTTCAAGTCATTTTAATTCTTTCAAGTAAATGTAATCTTTAATTCTTTATTTACACCCACCTTGGCCAAAAGGTAGGCATTGTGCCTCCACGTGACCATTGTTGTGGGGTTGTAATTTCATTTATTTGTAAAGCAAATTACAAACTAACTTCATTTATTTTCAAAGCAAACTAATAAAACATTTCAATTCATTTATTTTGCCCCATCTTGCAAATTGGCATAAGCCATCCTTGCAACAACGGAAGGCTTGTTTTAATCTTAAAATCATTGCTAAAGTAATCTTTGTGTTCCCAACTTTTGCCCCGTATTCTCTCCCCTTGCCACTTTGTTGGATCCTGGGTGACAAGAAAGGGCAAAGGTTGGAGGTAGTAATTAGGCATCCAACCTCTAATTGTTTTAACCATCAAAAAGAAGGCTTGTGGAAGATACTTGGGGTGCTAGGTCAGGGATGATCTCACGGCACTAGGCGTCCCCCGGGTTGAGTACCTTGCTCTTTGGATTTGACCTATGGAGCTAGGGTAAGGCCTTGTTTACCTTACATATTGAGCACCCAACACTTCCTTTTGGTTAAAAGAATAACGGTTTTGGGGTAGTCACATAGTCTAGGATTCAATCTATCACTTAATCCCCCTAATCAAAGAGAGACCTGAAATTTATTAAAATCAAGCTACACACTTTTCACAACACTTGCAATCTCATTTTCAAAGCAATCTATCTCACAACATAGCATTTCAAGTTCAATTTTCAAGCAAGTTTCCCTTTCAAGTTTTACAATCACATTTCAAGGCAATTTACTTTTCATTTATTTTTGTCATTTCAAGCAACTCACTTTTCAAGCGAACATCTTTCATTGTGATTTCTCATGTGATTGGTCTAAAATCTAATTTCCCCTTTGTATATTTGTAATATCATCTAAAGTGGTTATTCTTTTTCACAAAGTTTTATGTATGATATGTTTCAATCATTTCATTTTGTGGGTTGAATGTTCCTTATTCTAACTATTCTTTAGTTCATCTTATGCAATAATCTAACTTGTCATTTTCATTGTAAGCTATCTTGCCATATTCAATTTGTATGTTTCATTTTGTAATTATCTCAAGTCTAAAGTAATTTCTTGTTGTATCCTATAGCATTGTTTATTTCTAGTATAATTGTATTTAATTCTTTTGTTGTATAATCTAATTGACCCCTTGCCCAACCCTTAGGCACTAGTCTTAGTTGACCTTAGAGAAAGGTTTGATTCTCATTGAAAGAGTTGCATTTGCATTATTGCTTGCCATATAGGCTAGCTTCCCCTTACCTTTAACAAACTAAAATTAACTCCTAGAATTCATTTAATAATCCACATAGTAACTAGGGTCTACCCCCCTTGGCTTCCCTAGGAGTAAGCCTAGACGGAAGAGGTTCAAGTCAAGGTGACAGTGGGCTTTGAACCTAGGCATTGTGCCTCCAAGGACACACTAAGTGAGTTGGACTTAGCTCACATTTGAAAGTCTGTATGAGGACGGCAACAATCTCTATATAGAGGGACTTAGAGTCTATTGGCGACCGTCTAATGAACAGCAAAAGAATATATTTGTGGAGGGTGGGAAGGAGAAGTTTACTACAGCAATCATAGAGCAGTGAATTTCGGTTGCCAGACAGAAGTTGCTCAAACAACCATAGAGTTGGAAAAATTGTTGGCAAGGGGAAGTAGCCACAACAGCCATAGGGCTGGAAGCATTTTGTTGGCAGGGAGACATTGCCAAGTGACAAAAATCATAGCTAGAGGTGAGAATACACTCCAGGAGGCAGCCACAGTGTTGGAAGATTATTATTGTTCACCAGAAGGTGTTTTCCAAGTGGGAGTGAAGATGGTGCTAATGAATGAGCAACTAATGAGTTAGCAAAAGCAGTGATTCCACCTTCAGTATGAAGGTGATGGAAATCCGAAGTTTTAAAGAAGAAATGAAAGACAGAGTAGGTACCCAGGTGGTTCTTCCAGAAAAATAGCAGGCACTACCGCTGGTTACTCAGGTGACCCAATGGATGGAAGTTGACCAACATGCAATCTTTGGGTTTTGAGTTGTGTTTCTCCTTCATAAAAGACTTCAGTTATAAAAGTCTTGAGTCTTGTGTTAAGCCGGGGGGGGGACCCGTGTAATAAGTTGTAAATGTAATTTTTGTGTTAAGGGTAGAGTATTAGAATATAACATGAAAATGAAAATATATTGAGTGTTATGTGAGTCACTTTATTAAGTGACGTGACCAATGTTATATTATAAAGTTAGGTTAGAGGTCAGGTGGCATAACCACCTTAACAAACCTAGAGGTGCTCTACACACACACACACAAAGAGATACTTAGATGAGAAAGTGGTAGTTGTATAATGTGGGTAAACAACCTCAAGCTCCCTTGATTTACCTGCTACAGCATATCTTTAGTATGAGTGACATTTTAAACTCTCTCAACATTTGTGTGTTTATTCTTGTGCATATGGACCGATATGTTAAATTTAACACAATATCAAAGCAAATACCCTAGAACCTCTGAAGATTAACTGCCCAACACCCAAGAAGACGACTATGGATTGAGGGTACATTTGAAGGATACTTATGCCCTTATTATTTTGAATCATAAATACCTAGGACTAAAACATGATTACAAAATCGTGAGGTTATTCACAAAATAGCTCATTTACATTGCACAATAAAATGTTGTGTTTAGGTACAGAACATGCCCTCCCACCTTGGGAAGCTTTGTCAAATTGTCCCCAATGTTGAAAGGCCAAGACAGTGGGGACCCAGCTCACTCTCCCATAGAGCATCCCCTATCGGCCAATCCCTCCACTTGACACGGTATTCCCCGATCACTTTTCTCCTTAATCTCCTTTCTCGGGAGTCCAAAACCTCCTCGGAAGTAGTATCATCCGTCCCCTCTCATCTAGTGATAGCAACCCAATGGAAGTGGTAACCTGTGGTCCCCACGCCTTCTTGAGGCATGACACATGGAAAACACTGTGAATTTGGCTACCCTCTAGCAACTCCAGCTCACAAGCTACGTCTCCAACTCTTCAAGTCACCCTGTAGGGACCATAGAGGCACGGCATCATCCCCTCAGTGCCACCTCTCCTCAATGGAAACAGTCTATGTAGTTGCACCCTCCGAAAAACCATGTCTCCCATCTCGAAACTATGCTCCACCTTGTGCCTGTCTACGTACCTCCTCTGTTGATCCTGGGTGGTTTGCAAACTATCATGAGTGGTGTCGTAGCAATGCTCGCCTAAATGTAACCACTCTATCCATGACCTCACATAGTCATGCAGATACCTCTCAGCTCGTTGGTTCACCATCTCTACTTGACCATCCGTTTGAGGGTAAAAACTTATACTAGGAGTCAAACCTGTGCCTACAAATATGAGCAGCTCCTGCCAACATGTGCTATGAAACCTGTTGTCCCAATCACTGGCAATGATTCTAGGCTGCTCATGGACTCTAAACATCTCCCCACGAGATAGCTTTGTCACCCGTGTTGCCCTATACTCCAAAGAAATCATTGGAAAGTGCGTGAACTCTGATAATTGGTTAATCGCTGCACATATACTATCTGCTCCCTACACCCTCGGTAAACCTGTGATGCAATCTATCAACATGCTCTCCCACTCTTGCTCAGAAATGGGCAAAGACTGCATCAACCATGTTGGATGAGTGTGCCCCGACTTGCTCTGTTGACAAGTTGCACACTCCCCCATATCTCCCAACACATTGTCCGCAAAGTCCCTCCATGTGAATCTCTCTCGAACCTGTCTATAAGTGGTAAAGTCACCAGGGTCCCAAACTAGCTTGTATGATGTGAAGCACTCTCTACTCAACACTGATTTGCAAGGTGCTAATAGAAGAATCCACCTGATTGCCCCTAACAAGCCAGGCAATCATAAGTTGCATAAACTCGGTCAACTCCTCAGAAGACCACTCCTCCAAGCAACCAATCCTAAGCATCCCAAGAGTTAACTTCAGAAAGCGAAAACTGGTCATCTCATCTATATCGGCTGTCAAGCTGTCAAACAATGTCGTACTAGGGTCCCAAACTAATCTCCGAGAAGAACCATCAAGTTGACGCTACACCCCTCTGATCATAATTGTCTGACCGCCATGCTCAGACTGTGCTCTCCTCCCATGGACCCACTATCATGAATCATACTCAGTCGAGGCATCTCAGTGAAGTCAGAACCTGCCAATCCACGGCTATACTCAATCCTAGGTATCGTGAGGGAAAAACTACCTCGTCAGATAGAAAAAAACTCCACAACTCCTCTCACAACATCCCCACAACGACGCAGACCAATCACTGTCTCAACTTTGTCGGTCATCAACCTCATCTGAAGAAATTCATTACTTGGATGAATACTCGGATCCCACCACCAAATTGGAAGTCCACCACTCCCAATGCCTGCTGAAATCGTTGTGAACCGATCCAATAGAATATGGATCTCCTCCTGTGCACTCTGCGCGTTGATCACATGCTCCAAATGAAAGACCTTTGTCATGGCCACAATGCCCCCTGTCTCATCCAACTGGCTCCAATGATCCTCTCCTATCCAATTGTATACCATGAGGACATCAAATAACAGCAATAGATGCCTCTACCACTGCCTGCAATACTGGAAAATGACTAATGCATTGGTCAACCCCAAGAGCATGACCAAGAAATCATAATGAAGTTTGGAAGCAGACTTGTGAGTATCCTGCTCCCTGGCCCTCATCTGATGATATCCCAGATGAAGATTGATCATCGAGGGATATGCTTCTCCCTGAGGCTCACCCACCCACTCACCGATCCTGGGTAACCTCAACTTAGTGGTATGCTCGAGGACTCTGTCGAGAGGTCTCCCTAGAGAAATCGCCCAAAAACTCCATGGTACAGTATCATGTGCCAATGCATACCCCTACACATTGTTGCTTATCATTGAATCATCCTGTATCATGTAGGCGTTACTGTATCCTTCACTCTATTGGTGTCGCCTAAATCTGTATCCCAAAGCGTGCCCATGTTTGTCATATACATGTCCACCCAATCCATGGATGCATATACTTCCTTGTGGGTTGGTCCACAAGGAATGCGCTCAACTATTTTCTCCGTAGCTAAGCCTTGAGCCTTTAGTGGGCTCTCCAAAAGAAACCGCTCATGATCCCCACAATGCAAAACAGGAGCATAGTCAAAACCCTCTGCATCATACCTCTCCTCAAGCACCTGCAACTCTGAATGCTCCTAGTGCGGGATCATCACAAGAGGATCCTCCCTCAAATCATGAGTGCCACTCACGCCCTCATGTGTCACGGCTGCCAAAGATGATGGAGTCTCCGCTGTAAGTGATGAAGAGCGTGCCAAACTCAACTGGTAACAAAACTCCTCAACCTCCCTTTCCTTGTCTTCAGCGAACTTGAGAGCAAGATCCTTATCCATGAACAACTGTAAGTAATCTGATTTCATCCTTTCCAATGTTTCTTTGATTGGATGCAATTGAGTACTAGTGACCCCACTTTCAACTCCTTTTGGTCTCTCCTCCATCTGGGTTTTCCAAATAAGTTCTTCAATGAACTTATGAGCACCATCTGCCATGGTCAACGCTTGTACAATTTGTTCCTCTAAGACCAATAATTGGTCCTTCAAGTCCTGCACTATTGAAGGCCTTTCTTTATATTCATCGTAGTGGTATGGGTTGTCCCACCATTGATTTTTTGTTTTGTTGTCCACTGTAGGAACACTACCCTCAACAAAACCAATTGGCTCACTAGATGATACCATGCAATCTCCAAAAGGTGGGATAGCATCATGATCAAGCATCGCTTCATCAAGGAAACTCTTCTCTCCACAAGGCCTATCTATTTAAATTAATGCAGTTGCAAGAGCCATTCTCCAGAGGATGGAAAAGACCTTAGCTATAGACTAGGGCCTCCAGCACACTCCTAGGGTTTCTTGGTATGAGACCAAGCAGTGAGTGCCATAGCAAAAGACTCTTGTGAGGGCCCCCAGTAGATGACTAGGGTTTTTGGACTAGAACCAAGTAGAAAGACCCTTGTGAGGGCCCCCAGTAGATGACTGGAGTTCTTGGTCTAGAACCAAGCAGAAAGACCCTTGTGAGGGCCCCTAGTAGATGATTGGGGTTCTTGTTCTAGAACCAAGCAACAAGACACTTGTGAGGGCCCCCAGTAGATGATTGAGGTTCTTGGTCTTGGACCAAGCAGTAAGTCCCTAGATGTGTCTAGGGCCCCTGGATGTGTTCCAGGGAACCCTTGCTTAATGCATGGGTTGATCCTTGGTCTTGTACCTTGGTGGATAAGACCTTAGATGTGTTCTAGGGCCCCCAAATGTGTTCTGGGGCAACCTGGTTCCTGACCAAGTAGATCTTGGTGTAATACCAAGATGTGTTGATGTGTGATCCTCTTCTTCTCTCCTGGGATGTATCTAGGAGTGTCTATGAAGATGGACCTGATCACATTGTTGATGTACCCCCTTATGCAGTGATGATAAAGTTTATAGGTCTCTATGAGACTCATGTGGACATGTTTTGCCATTATGTAACTCTCCTTGTCTTTGTCTTAAAAGGTAACCCCTAGTTGGTTTGCTTTCCCTCTTGGTTTATGTGATTGGGTTTTTATTTTGTGTAACTGTGGTTTATTTTATGTCATTGGGGTTTTTATATAATTAGGGTTTTAATTAAATATTAATTGACATATTAATTAATATTTATATTAATTAAATGTCAATAATTAAATATAATTTTAAATGCCCTAACCCCTCTCCCTAAGTATAAATAAGACCCTACCCCTCTATCATTTTTACACTCACTCTCTCATCTCCCCTCTCTCCTTGCCGCAGCTACCTCAGTGACACTTCTCCCTTGTTGGTGCGGCCTCTCTTTTGTTATCAGTTGCAGATCTAGTTGGTTGGAAGCTTCTTCATAGGATTTGTTGATGTGAGTATGTTGGATCTGCCTCTTCTGAACTGGGAGGTGTCTACTAGAGTTGTCGGACTTGCCTTCTAGGGCTGTCGGACCTGATCTCCTGCATAGAGCTGCCTCTCTTCAGCTGTCAGGCCTGTTCTGTGGGTGTCGGATCCCTCCTTTGGGCCACAGACTTGTGTGGAGGTGTCGCAGCCCCAATCAGGGCCCTCTCCTTTGCTGGTAGGACTACCTTCTGGCTGTCGTGTGGTGTGCAGAGGTCACTGTGTGGAGTTTTCCCTCTTGCTGTCCAGTTTTCTTAAGTGAAGAAATGCATGTGGAGGGTTTGACTCTTATATTCAGATCTGAGTCATGTGTTAGTTTATGGAGGGTTTAATTCTTATATCAGATCTGAGTTTGTGTTTGACTATGGATGATTTGACACTTACTCTAGATCTGATTTTATGTTTGTTTATGGAGGGTTTAATTCTTATATCAGATCTGAGTTTGTTTGCTTATGGAGCCATTGATATTTCAGATCTGAGTCTTTTGTTTGCTCATGGAACCATTGATATTTCAGATCTGAGTTTGTTTGCTTATGGAGCCATTGATATCTCAGATCTAAGTTTTTTTTGTTTGCCTATGGAGCCATTGATATTTCAGATCTGAGTTTGTTTTCTTATGAAGCCTTTGATATTTCAGATCTGAGTTTGTATTTGCTTATGGGGCCACTTGTTTTTCAGATCTGAGTGTGTTTGCTTAATGGAGGGTTTGACACTTGTATTCCAGATCTGAGGGTTCTCTAGTGATTGATTTCCTTGTTGTGCTATCACTGTTTATTGGTTTCCTATTGGGGTTATTTGCTATTATGATTTTGGATTATTGTTGTTTCCATTGGGGTTTTATTATCCATGGAAAACCTGTCCCACAGTTCTTTTGACAGAGATCAAACCCAAAAGGTTTGATCTATGAACCTAAACTTCATCTGAGCATACTTGCAGAGGTATACATCTTCACATGTGACAGGTACACCTCTCATTGATTCTGGAGGTAAGCGATAGTTTATTTTGTACTCAGAAATATTGTTTGTTTCAGACCTGTTTATCTTTTATGCTGATCTAGTGGACAGAAAAATTTTAAAAGTTCATTGTTTTCTATTTTCCCTATTTCTAACATGGTATCAGAGCATAGGGCGTGAAAGGAGCTCAAGAGTTGCAGACTTGAGCATGCGTAGATCCACCTCTTAGGGTGTACAGATCAGCAAATTCAAGTTGCTCTATTCTTAATTTTTTAAAGAGAGAGTACTTGTAAGGGCACCTAGTTTCAGTTTTTTATTTTGCTTTCTGAAGGTGGTTATTGTCTTAAGTTGCTACATTTTGTGCTTAGTGGTGGACACATGGGAGTGCTATGTGCAGCATGAGCCCCTGATCCAAGAAAGGTAGAATGATACTTCTTTTAATTCAATGCTGTGTTTTGTCATAATAGCCTCTGATACCACTTATATTATAAGTAGTGTATTCCTTGATATCTTCATAGTGAACAGCTCTAACAGCCATGGGTTTACCCAGTGGTCTGTGTATTCCAGAAGAATTGATTTTGTAAGGGATGGTGTAGCACTGAGGGATATTGTGTCACTAGTCTGTAGGTGCACAGAGATTCATGCAAGAAATTAATTTAATTCAAGTCAAAGTTGTTTTATAACAATATATCTTCAGCAGTTTAAATCTGTGCAACCTACCTAAATGACTCCACCATTGAAATGGAGTGTATTACACACTAAATTCAAGGGTTGACTCTACCTTGAATTACTCTCTACTGTTGGATACTTCCACAACCAGTTATAGCAATTGTTTTCCTTATCTATTGAAAGATATAGGATACCACCAGCCATTGGTTAAACTTATTGCCCCCATCTTTAATGTACTTCTGATTGTTGAATGTTATCAGTACAAATGTTCTAGTTAAGTCTTAACAGCAAACCTTTAATTATCAATGACAGAAACATAGAAGCTCCTCACAGTTGGTCTCTTTGGATTGCTTAAGGGGAGATTGATACGTTTTCTGCTGAGACATTCATTGGGTACTTAGCCTCAGATGGTTCTGGTTGGAGAAGAGAATAGATGATCTCTGTACCCCTGTTGAATGGTTTGCATGTTTAATCATCCTTGATGAAATTAAATCCACCAGAAAAGCAACCAAAATCTCTCTACTATGATTCTTGACAGATGGCAATTTTTGTTGTTTCAGAATAACATCTCAATAGAAGATAGTCATATTTAATATGGATACCAGGGTGTTGATTCCAGATTTAGAGTCTGTAGGCATTGACTCAAAATTTAATTGCCTACAGTGTTAATAATCATGTTATTAACATAATGTTGTTTAGAAAAGGTCTAAAAGATTGGGCTCAGTCGGGGATAGTGAAAGACTATCTTATTGTACACTTGTGGGATGCAATTTTGGATGCCGAAGTAAACTTGTCTGGATTATTGGTGGAGTGACCAATGTTAGTTGAGAGAGATTTCCTGTTAGGAGAATCTGGAGGCTAGTGTTCTTTAATTTTTGGTGGATCCTTGGTTTTCTGTTATAGATCGTGTTCAAGACCTTTTTGATCAGTTTTAAGTAACTTTGATCAGGAACCAAAACTCCTATAAAAGGAGTCCTGCATAGACATCAAGCTAGTAGGACAGTTACTTGAACTAACAGTTACTGCATACAAACAGATGCCCCAGATAACTTCAGCTGGTGGCAGGATGCAAAGCACATGTGTGTCTTCAGCCCAAGCTAGTTTCTCAATAAGGCTACTTGTCTTGCAGTTTGTGAGTCTGACTCAGCTCTTCATATTAAACTTGGTACCAACACCAAGTACATCCTGCAGAGATACAACACCAGATCAGAGTCATAGCATTTTATGAGATTCAAAGGGAGCCAGTTGGCACATACAGTGATGCAGACAATTTATGAGACTCAGAGGGAGCAGTCCCTGCATGTGATTTAGACCATGAACTGCAGCAGATGGCAGTATTAAGGTTAAATTTGTGACTTGTGAGTTCTCTCAAAAAGAAGGGATTATCTATGACGAGATCCTTACTTTCATCGGGATCTTTATCTCTCTTGCCGAAGTTTTTCTTTTGGAAAACTTCACCAAATAGATGTTAAGACTGTTTTTCTTAACGGTGAAGTTGAGCAAGAGGCTATCCATGGGAAGAATCTCATAGATTGTAGCAAGCTCCGAGAGCTTGGTATGGAAGAATTGACAGCTTCTCTACAGAGTCTTGGGTTCACCAAGAGTATTGCAGATCCCAATCTTTATATAAAGATTGTACATAATCATTATGTTATCTTAGGATGATTTGTTCCTTACAAGAAAAGAAAAATTGATAGCTCAAACTAAGAGGGAGCTTTTCAGCATAAGTTGAAATGAAAGACTTGGGTCTTTTGCATTATTTTCTGAGCTTAAAGGTGTGGCAGAAACCAAGTGAGATGTTTCCCCCACAAGAGCAAGTATTCAATTGATATGCTCCATGTTATCCCCAATTTCTAGGGATAACCAGGAGATCATGTCTTGAGGCCCACAGGTCCTAGACATGGAGTACCGAGAACAGGATTGACCTGAGCATGGCCCTGGAGGGCCCATCCTTTTCTTCTTTCGTCAGATTCGTCTTGTCAGCAACGACAACATCCATCACCATCGGCTTGGTCTTGTATCGGAGAAGGCTCTTGCTCCATGGGTAATTGGTCCAGGTATCATGGTATGTGTCACTTTTGATCATTATAACCTTTGAATATATGCATCTGAGTCCTTTTATCTCTGACGACTGCTTGGATCTTACATTAACCCACTTGACCATGATTGGGGAGATTGACAAGGTGTCCTAGCAAGCCTGTACCCATGGGTTTTGGTTTGCCACCGGGGGGATTTCTGAAGAGCCATCGTCCGCTCCCATCACACTTTTTCATCTTATCTCCCGCTCATTTATCCCATTCCCCTTGTCCAGGCATTGGATTGACCTGTTTGTGGGGTTGCACCTTATCTTGTGGGAAGAAGGGGCTAAAGGCCCAAAAGGTAAAAGCAGTTGGTAAAAGATAAAAGCCTAAAAATGAAACCTCGAGATGCTTCGCCCAGGGATCCCCGAGAAGGCAATAAAAAGTCTCTCAGCAAGAAACAAGAGGGACCCAAAAATGATAACAAACAAGACCTAATCAAGAGGATAAGGGGTCTCATCATGAGCCAGCCTATTATGTTCATG
>JASDQU010292601.1:0-14334 GCA_032191745.1 Picea mariana
CAGGAAACAGATAACAATTATTATGAGAGTCTTAAGCTTATATAAGGTTGTAAAAACCTTTATTTATATATAATACAGAGCTTTATTATTCTATAAAACAAGAAGTGATACATATCTAAAAAAGACGAAAAGAAAACCCCTTTGGGATTACGGTGAAAAATCACCAATTTCTTTTACCATAATATATTACCAGTGCAAAAGTTTTCCTATAAGTGAAAATAAGTGAAAATAGAATATCGAAATACCACTCGAGTAAAAATCAAATTATTATTCCACAAAGTCTACCCACGAAAAGGGTTGTTAAAACAATAAAGAATGGTTAAAAAAAAACGTATACATTGTTGTAAAACTTATAATTGAAACAGGTATTAAAATTTATCTTGGGAATATGTCCCCCAAATAAGAATCACAGAAGTCAAAGAGTAAATGAAAAAAGGTAAAAATAAATTCAAGCTTTCATATGACCTGTAACCATATAGTAATGAGAGAAAACCCTGAGTAACACCAACTCTATAAAATATACATACTGTTAAAATCTAAGGTACCTGGTAGACTTCATAGTTGCATGGTCACCTGTAGTCATTTGCAACCAACAAAAGTGGTTGAACGACATCATGATCTAATGGGTACCCTCAAAGACAAACAAGGGCCCATCATTAGAATAGTAAGCTAAAACGACTCTTCCATTTTTTATTTCCAAAATATAAAACTGAGTACTTGGACAATATCAATTGAAAACAACCATCTAGGAATGAGTATACAAACAAACCCTGAGACCCACAGGCACGACCGTAGGGTTACTGTAAAGAAATATGATATATTCTTGGTGCAATCAGGTTAGAAACTATATTACGATCAAAAAATACAAACTTAAACTCAAGAGAACCCAGACAAAACCTCGAATGCCATTACTCAAATAATTTACGAGTAAATATCTAAAATATAAGAAGGAGAATGTATATCATTATGAATAAGTCTGTAAATACAATGTGTACTGAAAATCGCTGAATAATTCCAGAGAATATTTGAACGCTGACTAAAACGAAACCCTCGCATAAGCTTAGTAAGGAACCAACACAATAGCGTAAAAGAATTGATTATGCATTGATCAACCAATACCCCAATCTGTAAGGGAGAATAAACACAATATAGATGCAAAGGACAATTTTTTCCAGAATGACCGCAGAGGGATAAGTCATAATGATGTAACAAAATTAAAAGGAAGTCATGACCAAAACCCTCGGCCATGGTGGAAACATCTAGAGGTCGACCAAATTCCAAGACAAAGACACTTGGAAGATGCTTTGCATGCTACGAGGTCAGGAAGAATATCGAGGTTAACAAAGAGTTGGTAACTAGCACAGCAGCTAAATAGCTGTTGGTGAACGTCGAAAGGTTGATAAGATAAAACTAATCCTTAAAAAAATATATTAAATTTTATTATTGATTAACAAATAAATGGTTGAGCTTCATTTATCTGGTGTTAATATTTTAATTTTTGTTAATCACTTAAGTGGCAATCAGTTAGCTATCAAAGTAATTTTTAAATATGATTAGGTAAAAAAGTAAACACATAAACTATGTCTTTATAATCGCTAGGAAGTTAATAATTGAAATCAAAGCCATTTATTTTGTGTGACTACTAAGAATATTCCAGCCATATTTAATCATGTTCATAGAAAACTTATTAAACACTAAACCCCTATTAAATCTACCCATTATCAATAGGTGTACTCCTTTCGTTGTAATTACTTGGTACTGGTATATGATCAGTTAAATTATCAACTTTGTTTTAATTTGACTTCATTGTAATGACCCACATTAACCTGGTTTTAATTTAAACAACGATGAGTACCCTGAGCGGATGTATACATATGTTGGGCCACACCATATTTTAATTTATGTCAAAAAGATTAACACATTTTTTTTAGTGGATTATGTATAGTGGACAAGTTTTCCATAGGAATAACCAAGAACATTATGAAAATAAAAGTCAATCATAGACCCAATAACACGTTCAACCTTGGTAAAAACCCTATGATGCCAAGGACTAGATAGTAAGACACTTAGCTAACTTGAAACGATAGTTAGATGTTTTTTATAAGTTATATATAATCTAATTAATCTTTGTATATACAAAGTTAACAAATCGATAGAGACTTATATGTAAATTCAGATATATACTCATGTAAGTATAAATATTTAGAAAATATTAGATATAATTTATTGAGTACAAAAGTATTGTAATCTCAACGCAACAAGTAATATGAAATCCTAAGAATGAAACTCTAAAATTAATATTGTTGTGTAGATATAATATGGATGTCATGGTTTCACCAAATCGAAAAATTTGTTCAATCGTCAAACAATAACATAAAAGTACAATGTACTTATCAGAGATAAGTTATTAGAATAATTTTATATAATTTCTTATTGCTTTAAAAAAAAATATGGTATATTTTAGGAGATGTGACGACAATGTGGAATAGCACACTAAAATACCACAACATATACCCCATAGAAAAATGGAATTGTCGAGAGAATAAACAAAAAATTGATGGACAAGGCAAGGATCATGCTCAGTGGTGTTGAGCTCGCACAAGAATTCTAGGTGGAGGCAGTCGATACTACAAAATATTTGGTGAATATGTCTCTTTCGTTGGTGCTAGTCGACACAACTCCACATGAGGTATGGTATGGTAAGAAGCCTTTGGTTTTACATCTAAAATTATTTGGCTGTGATGAATTTGTGCATGTTCCCAAGGAAAAGAGGAGCAAGATGAAAAAGAAGGAAGTCAAGTGTATTTTCATTGGATACAAAGAAGGAATGAAAGGATATAATCTATGGGATCCTTCGTCAAGGAAAACAACGTAGAGTCGAGATGTGGTCTTCAGATAAGTTGGAAGTAAGTATGATCTTGAATAAATTGTTCATACTGAGAATAATCGAGAGAAGGTGTGGTTTGAACTGAGGAACAAAGAAAATTATTCAGATGAGTCGAGTGAATAAGAAGAAGAAGTGGAACAATCAACCCTGGTTGTAAGGAGTTTAAAATGAATAAGAAAAATAGTCAAAAGGTATAGTCTGCCTAAATTTTTTTCTGTATTCAAGTTAACTTCCACTGACGATGAGCCTAATTTGGTCGGGGAGGTAGTCGACTTAGAAAAGGGAAAAATTTTGAAGGATGCCATGATCAAAGAAATGGAATCCTTGCACAAGAATGAGACATGAGGCTCAGTCAAATTACGTAGTGGAAGGAAATCTGTTGGTAGGAAATGGGTATTCTAGAAGAAGATAAATGCAACATGTCAAGTCAAGAAATTCAGAGCTCTATTGGTATAAAAATGATATCCCCAAGTCGAATGAGTCGACTTCTGTGGGATTTTTTCCCCTATTGAAAAATTAACTTCCATTAGAGTACTAATATTTATGGCTACAACATTTATTCTGGAAATAGAAAAAATGGATTTGAGGACAACATTCCTACATGGGGACATGGAAGAGGAAATATACATGAAACATATGGAAGGGTTTATATTAAAGGAAAATAAAGATTTGGTGTTTGAATTGAAAATATCCCTTTATGGTCTAAAGCAATCGCCAAGGATGTGGTACCAAAATTTCAACACATACATCCTTAGTTTGGGTTTTGTGAGAATCAAAGATGATCACTGCATATGTTCCAAAGAATACTATGGGATTTTCATATATGTATAACTGTATGTTGATGACATGTTGTTTATTGGAAATAACATCGAAGAAATAAAGGAGGTGAAGAAACATCTATCCTCCAAGCTCAGCATGAAGGATCTCGATGCAACTAATTTCATTATGGTAATGAAGATTAAGAGAGATGGAGAAACTAGAAAGATCTCATTTAACAAGATGAAGTATATTGAAATAATTTTGAAACATTTCAACATGCAGGATTTCAAACTTGTGAAGGTGTCAATTCCTATGGGAGCAAGGATAATTGTTGAACAATGTCCAAGGACACAGGAGGAAATATAGGACATGGCATGTGTCCCATATGAAAGTGTTGTTGGTAGTATAATGTATGTGATGGTCTGCACTCAACCAGACATTTCCCATGTAGTGGGGGTGTTGGGAAGATACATGTCGACACCTAGGAAGGAGAATTGGACAATTGTCAAGAGAGTACTCAGGTATTTGTGTGGAAAAAAAGATTATGCTATATGCTACCAAGGAAAACCTAGAGGTGAAAGTAAATTAAATGTACATGGCTTTGTCGACACCAACTAGGTTGGAGATCTAGAATGATAGAGGTCAACCAGTGGATATGTGTTCAAGATGTTAGTTGGAGAAATCTGCTAGATGAGTAACTGATATGCGATCATATCCCTATCAAAAAAAGAATACTATGGGAGTTTCATATATGTATAACTGTATGCCAATGACATGTTGTTGATTGGAAAGAACATGGAAGAAATAAAGGAGGTGAAGAAGAATCTATCCTCCAAGTTCAACATGAAGGATCTCGATGAAACTAAATTCATTCTGGGAATGAAGATTAAGAGATATGGAGCAACTAGAAAGATCTCGTTTAACGAGATGAAGTATATTGAAATAGTTTTGAAACATTTCAACATGCAGGATTTCAAACTTGTGAAGGTGCCAATCCCTGTGGGAGCAAGGATAATTGTTGAACATTGTCTAAGGACATAGAAGGAAATATAGGACATGGCATGTGTCCCATATGAAAGTGTTTTTGTTATTCTAATGTATGTGATGGTCTACACTCGACCAGACATTTCCCATGCAGTGGGAGTGTTGGGAAGATACATGTCGACACCCACAAAGAAGCACTAGAGAACTATCAAGAGAGTATTCAGGTATTTGTGTGACAAAAAATATTATGCTATATGCTACCAAGGAAAAAATAAAGGTGAAAGTAAATTAAATTTCCATGGCTTTGTCGACATTGACTAGGCTGGAGATCTGGAATGACAAAGGTCTACCAGTGGATATGTGTTCAAGATGTTCGTTGGAGAAATCCGCTAGATGAGTAACTGATATGCGATCATATCCCTATCAAAAAAATGATACTGTGGGATTTTCATATATGCATAACTATATGTCGATGACATGTTGTTGATTGGAAACAACATGAAAGAAATAAAGGAGGTGAATAAGCATCTATCCTCCAAGTTCAACATGAAGGATCTCAATGCAACTAACTTCATTATGGGAATCAAGATTAAGAGAGATGGAGCAACTAGAAAGATCTTTTTTAACAAGATGGAGTATATTGGAATATTTTTGAAACATTTCAACATGCAAGATTTCAAACTTGTGAAGGTGCCAATTCATGTGGGAGAAAGGATAACTATTGAACATTGTCCAAGGGCACATGAGGAAATATAGGACATGGAATGTGTCCCATATGAAAGTGTTGTTCGTAGTCTAATGTATGTGATGGTATGCACTCGACCAGACATTTCCCATGCATTTAGAGTGTTGGGAATATACATGTCGACACCTAGGAAGGAGCAATGGACAACTTTCAAGAGAGTATTCAGGTATTTGTGTGGCAAAAAATATTATGCTATATGATATCAAGGAAAACCTAGAGGTGAAAGTAAACTAAATGTACATGGCTTTGTCGACACTGACTAGGCTAGAGATATGGAATGACAGAGGTCAACCAGTGGATATGTGTTCAAGATGTTCGTTGGAGAAATCCACTAGATGAGTAACTAATATGCGATCATATCTATATCAAAAAAGAAGATAAATACACGACATCCACTCATGGAAGAAAAGAATCAGTATGGATGCAAATGATGTGTTCAGGAATCGAGTTTGAGCAAGGAGATATGAAGATAAGTTGTGACAATCAAAGTTCATTTTTATGGAAAAGAACCCTACTTATTATTCTAATACTAAGCACATTGATGTACAATACCATTTCGTGAGACACATTGTGGAAAGAAACAATGTGCTACTGGAGAAACTAGACACATTGGAAAATATAACGGACTCTTTGGCCAAGTATGTGAGTGTTGTGAAGTTATATTGGTGCAAAGAGGCAATGGGAATTGTTTCCCTATGTTTATGAACAAAATTTTGGAGCTCTCCCAGTTTCAGAAAAGAAAAAAACAAGTGGGATAACATTGGGTTGTTATATTCTTTGCAATGAAACTCTAGTCAAGGTGGATCGACTGATAGTCAAAGTTAAAGGTAATCGACAACAAGTTGAGGGTCGAGGTGATTCAACCAAACAAAGATGAAGTTGAATGTAGAGGTGGTTTGACGTGGAAAAGACATCAACATTAATCCTAAGAGTTCAATTGAATGAGGTCCACATGTGGGTGTGTGGAAACCGACTAAAGACTGAATGAAGGTCGAATGGTAGTCAACTGGTAATATGAATTGGTAGTTGATTGTAAAAGAATCCCTAGATTCACAGTATTTGTATATAATGATCTACGTGGATCTATAACAGTTTTTGGGAACCTTTTATTTATGTTTTTTCCTACTATAAATCCTAAAAATAAGGCATTTTGTAATGATGTAAAATCTAATGAGTCAATCGATAATTGTAGAGGTTATTGGTCATGTAGATGTAAGTCGAATTGGCTACAGGGTATGATGACGATTGTTTCTTAGGTTTGGACCAAGGTTATACAGGTAACCTTTTATTCTAAATGAATAATATATCAAGGAGAAAAATGCTCAAGGAATGATGGTTTTCCTAGTTTGGGTTTCCAAGGTAAAATCTCAGTGTACCTGTGTGTTTACTTTGTCATTTACTTTCTTGTTTAAATATTTCTTCCTCTCTTCTACTAGGTTTAGCATGGAAGTGTTCCTCGCATAGATTCATTTCCTTACACCTTAACAATACACTCCATCACTTATTTCCATACACCTCGGGGGCGACACACTTGGGTTTATTTATTAAAACTTCAGAGTGATGTTTTTGACATGCTTTTGGCCTATAAGGCCCTTGTAGAAAAATAATTTAGACATCAACTTCATAGGATAAGAAGATATAATGGAGGTGAACATATTAAAGAAAAATTAAAACTTATTTCATTGCATAGGGAATTCAAATGCAACATAATATTTCATATACACCTCATAAAACTAAATTTTTTAGAGAAAGAATCAAACATTATTGGGTGGAAGCCATTGATTGTGCCAATTACAATGCCAATCACATTGCCATATAGGATTTAAAAAACAGAACATCCGAACAAGCGTGAACTAGAATTAAACCATATGTAATCCACATCCATGTCTTTGGTACTGAAGAAAGGGTTCATGTTCCTGATAAGAAAATAAAAAAATTATATCCTAAAAGTGATAAGTGCATTTTTGTTGGATATTTTGAAGATGTAAAAGGTTATAAATTTATTCAATATAATTCTAATCAAATTTTTATTAGAAGAGATATTAAATTTGATGAAAATATCATGGCCTATGAGCATAATTGGACATTTATGCCATCTTATTTTTCTAAATTTTCTATTAGTGATATTGTTCTAGTTTATTTTTTAGATGATTACAGTGAGGATGAAAATACACCTCTTTCTACTTACCTTCCTCAAGTTGAGTCCAATAAAAATGAACCTCCACCAGAACCCCTTCTTCCTAGATGGGTCTATACAACATGATAAGTATTTGGTGATGTCCAACGATCCTATAGATCATTGTCATACACATTCATAGTTCCTACAAACCTCTTCTCTTTTGGATCAAGTTTTATGTACTCATGATTTAGACACATTTGCAGAAGTTTATAACCATCCAAATTGGGACAAACAATGTGTGAATAATATCATTCCTTAATGATGAATGATGGTTGGGATCTTGTGCCTCTCCAAAGGAAGAAAAATTGTTGTATGTAAATGGGTCTATAAAAATAAGTATGCATCTAATAAAAAGTTTGAAAGACATAAGGTTGAATTAGTTTTGAAAGACATAAGATTGAATATAATGAAACCTTTCCCCCCATAGCCAAAATGTAACACACCCCACTACCCGGTTTCCTCTACAAATCATCCACCTGACAGGATTTCAAAATTTTGATACCTTTCTTACAATATAATGAACATTATAACATAAATGAAATAACAAGAAACATGCATGATTGAAAAAAAAAGAATAACTATCCATGCACATAAATCAATAATAGTTATCATGTCATAAACATATCACATAGACAAATAAAATAAACAGCGAAGTAAAATCATAGAGAAATATAGAGAGTCTTATATTTTAAAAGAGGTTTCATGAACTGGTTGCAATAATTGGACATTCCAGCCAACACTAGACACTTTTGTTCTAGATATTAACAACAAGTTACCCTCAATCCAAGGATATGAATCCAAAAGAATGGGTCCTAGGCCTAGTTTAGTTTTCCCAAACCAATCTCAAAAATTGACTCTTGTATTTTCTCGACCATACAAAAATCCCAGTTTACAATCTTTATTTCCCATAATCATGCACAACCCAAGACCATGAAATTGATTCAATTCCATGTACCCCTCCAGGTTTCTCACCTCAATTTAGGTCTCCAATGCTAATGGTAAGGAAATCCTAGTACTAGAAACATCCAATATTCTCATCTATAGGTAGTCTTGGCATTATTGTCAACAATTTTATGCACATTTTATTGGTACACTAGTATTCCTTACAACCATTGACCATGAATCACTACCTATAGAAACTCATTTCCCCATGTTGAGAACCAGATCTAGAGTGGCAAAGAAGGAAGGAAATAATGAAGAAGATCTGGTGACCAAAACGAAATAGCAACACACAATCAAGTGACAAAAACAATGAGGAAACCCCAAAACAACCCATAGGAATGGTTTATATATGAATGAAAAAGAATAAGGTGTCCTCTCCAAGTTACTCATGTGATTCTTCCCATCTAACTAAACATCAAGGGTAAAAAATAAAATTATAAAAATATGAAGGCTTAGACACTCATCCCCCCCGCTCTCTCCTAGAATCATAGCCCAATACAAATCTTGTATGTGTCTATCTCATATCGAACGATGTAATTTATTATTAAAAAATTTCAAAGTAATGCATTCCCTAGGCTCTCCCACCTTTTAACATTACAAGAACTCCTGGAGTTTCATCAATAAATAAAAATAAAATATTAATCTAGGGACTCAAAATGAGGGTATTGCGTTACCCTCCCCTTTATTTTGGAAATATCCTTAGTGCATATACAAAACAGAAATAAAAATTCAAAATTATTCAAAAATTCACGTGTACTATGCTTGCATAGCATCTTCAGGATCGTAGTGGGTCCACTGAATGTTTACCAGTTCTATGACTTGATTCTAGAGCGCCTTAAACTTTCTTTCCAATATGCACACTAGCTGGACCTAAAAGACTCCTTATTGCTCCACATAAATCAATTCCAATTAATAACATTATTAGGATCATGCATGTACTTCTTCAACAAAGAGATATGAAACACATTATGCACATTAATGTAAGTAGGAAATGAAAGCATGTGTGCAACTGTCCCTATTCTATCCAATATCTCAAATGGACCACAAAATCTGGCTGGTAAATTGGTATATTTTCCCAACTTCAATGAGCTCTTCTAGAGATTCAATTTTAAGAGTACACATTCTCCCACTTTAAATTCTCTAGATACCCTATTATTATCTTCATAACTCTTTTGTTTATCTTATGTTTCTTTCAAATTATTCTTAATGTTGACCATTTGGTCTTCCATATCCTTGAGAAATTATATCCCAAGTACTACTATGTCTATTGAGTTGTCCCAATTCACTAGAGTATTTCATTTTCTACCATACAAGGATTCAAATGGGATTGTATTCAATGAATCTTAGCACCCATTGTTCTAGGCAAACTCAACCAAATGAAAATAATCTTCCTAGTTATATGGTTTATCCATCACATACATCCTGAACATGTCTTTAGTTACTTGATTGACTCTCTTTTTCCACCCATAATATTGTGGATGGTATGCTTCGCTAAAGTTTAGATTTGTATCGAATCCTTTAAACAATCCTCTCCAAAATTTTGAAGTAAACTTTGTGTCTCAGTTTGAAACAATTTCCTTAGTTATTAGATGAAAGGGAGAAATTTCCCTCATATGAATTTATGTAATACTAGTTTTTGTATGACTCATATTCACTTCTAAAAAATGAGAAGTCTTTGTAAATTTATCTACCACTACCATTATTAGATCAAGTTTCCCTGTTGTCCTGGGAAACTTAGTAATAAAATAAATGGTTATTACTTGTAGTTTGTCCTCTGGAATTGGAAATGGATGTAAAGAGAAATCAAAATTTAAAAGTTATTCAAAATGTCACAAGTATCATGCCTAAATAGCATCTTCATTCTCCCAAGTAGCATCTTCATGACTGTAGTAGGTCCACTAAACTTTTACCAGTTATATGACTCAATTCCATAACACCTTGACCTGTATTTACAATATGTACATTGGATGGACCTGAAAGTCTCCTTTAGGCTCCACCTAAATCAATTCCAATCAATAACATGGTTAGAATCATGTACATACATATTCCACAAAGAGACATGAACAACATAATGGACATTCATGGAAGCAAGAAACGAACATATGTATGAAACTAGCCCTATTTTGTCTAATATCTCAAATATAACATAGAATATGGCTGCTAACTTGGTACAAATTCCCAACATCAATGAGATCTTCTCGGGATTCACTTTCAAGAGTACATGATCTCCCACTTTCAATTCTCTATATATCCTATTCTTATATTCATAACTCTTATGTCTATCTTGTGTTTCTTTCAAATTATTCTTAATCTTGACCATTTGGTCTTCCATATACTTGAGCAATTCTATCCCAAGTACTAGTTTGTTTGTTGGGATGTCCCAAATCAATAGAGTATTGTGTTTTCTACAATAAAAAGCTTCAAATGGGCTCACATTAAATAAATCTTGGTACCCATTATTGTAGGAAAAATCAACCAAATGAAAGTAATCTTCCCACTTAGATGGTTTACTATCACATACATCCTCAACATGTTTTCAATTAATTTATTGACTCTCTCTATCTACCCATCTAACTATGGATGGTATGCTACGATAAATTTTAGATTTGTACCGAATAATTTAAACAATCCAATGCAAAAGTTTGAAGTAAACTTTGTGTCTCTTTATGAAGGACTTGTCTTAGGTATTCCATGCAACCTGGCAACTTCCCTCATATAAATTTATGCAATATTAGATGTTTTGTGAGTCATATTTAATGGTATAACTTGAGAATCGCTTGTCAATTTATCTACTACTTCAATTATTGAATCACGATTCCATGTTGTTGTGGTAAAATTAGTAATAAAATCAGTGGTTACTACTTCACATCTATGCTCTTGAATTGGTAATCATTGTAGAAAATCCACTAGGTGTCTATACTAATCCTTCACTCTTTGACATTCCATACATCTGGCAATGTAATTGGTGCCATCCTTCTACATTCCCAGCCAAACGTATTGTTTTATTAATGATGCAATTGTTTTGTAATAAGAGAAATGGACAACATATTAAACACTATGCATCTCTTTTAGCACCAATGGATTCCTCAAACTTAGGAACACAAATTTTGTTCTTATGCATAAGTATCCCATCTTCTCCTATCTTGTATTCCTTGAATTTATATTGTACATCTTCTTGTTGTACGCTTTCATTTACCTATAGGTAACCTTTGATATTCTTGATTTCAAATTCATACTCAAGAATTCCAACCATCCTTTTGGCATAGAATTTAAAGTTGGTTTCTCAAACAGATATATTAGACCATTGGGGTGAGTCCCCAACTCAAATGTATTACCCATTAAGTGATGCCTCCACATTTTCATCACATAGACTATTCAAGCAAGCTCCAAATTATGCATGGCATAGTTCCTCTTATGTTCTTTAATATTTCTTGATTCATATGCAATGACATGTCCATTTTGAGTTAGGACTCCACCAAGTCCTTCTTTGCATGGAGATGTACATACAAAAAAAAATGTCATTTGGGCTAGCAATATTCAATATAGGTGCACTAGTGAGAAAGTATTTTAGAAAAATAAATTTTCTTCACATTTTGTTGTCCATTCAATCTTAATTCCCTTCTTTTGTAAAGAAGTGATGGGATGAGAAATATTAGATAATTATGATATAAACCTCCTATAGTGTCTGCCTAGTCCCATCAAATATCTGTCTTGTGAAAAATTCCTCGATGTTGGCGTTAAGATCTAAATAATTGGATACATAAACAACACAAATATTGAAAGAAAAATATAGAAGAAACCACAATTTATTATTAAAAAAAAAACCTTAGGGTAGGGAAACACCATAGAATGGATCCTATTATGAAAGGGATCCTTTCCTATTCACTTTTCTCTTCGAGGAGGAATCATCCTATTGATCTACCATTTGAAATAAAATACTTCTCAACTTGTCTCATTACATTGCTTGAACCCATTTATATAGTGCTACCAACCACCTAAGAACATTCTAGAGGTGGAACCTTCTAGAAGTGTAACCTTTTACAAATTCCTCTTACATTTATTATATCTAACTACCATAGTGGACCTTATTTAATAGGATAGTGGACCTAGTCCAACTTACATTGAAGGCCCTCCACTACTATCAATATGGGCCCTACAGGACCCCCACTACCTCTCTAGCTACCTAACATTCCATCTACCTTATGACACCATTGTCCTCAATGATTTTTATGAGGGTCTGCAACCATATACCAAGGTCCCATGGATAAGTGTGGACCATAGTGTTGAAGTAGACTAGAGAACTAGGGTCCCATGTAGAAATGAAAGACACCATGTTGAAGAAGTCAGACCAACATTATAAACTTAGGTCCCATGTCCAAGTGCTCATGTGAACTCCACACAGAATATATTTGAAACCAATAACCAACTAAAAATGATGCTCCAAATATTGGTATCTATCATGTGGATCTAGATAAGAATATCCATCCACATAGTGGGAAAGGGTCATTGTTGAATCCAAATTGAATAATACCACACTAGCAAATTTGGGTCATTTTGCGACAGCTATTTCGACGCTCTTGCGACATTATGTTGTGGATATTGAGACAAATCTAAGGTATTCCAAATGTCACTTCACGTGACGTGGCATGTTTGACGAACTTGAAACAACGTCACAAGAGAGAGGACACTAGGGACATCGTCGAAAGAGAGACAAAAGAGGAAAATCGTCACACATGAGACAATGTTAGAGAGATCGTCGCAAGAGAGACAATGTAGGGAGATCGTCACACACCTGACAATAAATACAGATTGTCACAAGATGAAAAATCTAGAGAAATTTGTGACAAATTAGTTATAGAAGTGATTGTCACAAGAGAGACGAGAATAGGGCATTTTGTGACAATATTGCTATACAATTTTTCATGATTTGTATAGCAATTTTGTCTCAACAATTCTAGCAGTCGTCGCTCTTGTGATGACATATATTTATTTAAAAAAAAAAAAAAAAAAAAAAATTTTGAGCAGGATGACCGTACAGATCCTTGTCTAGTTGTTCATCCTTCAGAATACCAGGAAGCATTAGTAGAGCCAGTCGAGCTAGTGGATCTACCTGTAGATGTTGCAGCGACTAGGAAGAGGCTAGCTTGGCTTCGTGACACTTTGTAGGATGTAGAGAGTCATGCAACTCTCAGTGAGACATTAAGGGAGAGAAAATGACCTCAAATTTTCTTGAGTTACATAGAGTCACAATTATAAGAGAAGGTGGTTCCACCAGTGGTGAGGCAGATGGCCCCACCAAGTACCATCTCAGAAGGAGCCAAATTTTAGAGGGACTCAAGTGTCAGAATCTAGTATGAAGGAGCAAGCTCCCAGAATAGTTCATAGGATATCAGACTTTAGAGAAGGTTAGAATATGTAGAGGGAGATTATGGCTCTAGATATTGTATAGACTCAAAGGGATTCAAGTTTTTTAGGCTTCATGAAGAATGAGAGTGAGCCTAATATCATACAAAGTTAGTTAGGTCATAGTTAGAGTCGATCATTCATATGGAGTTACCCCTTAGGTTCAAGTGGGATAAATACATCTTCCAGGGATGACAAATATGTATCCTATACTTCTTCATGAAGATATCATATTCGTCCTTTTGACATGACTCTCAAAGGGTATTTTGGCCAAAGAGGAAAGTATGCACAAAGATCCATGAGTTACATTGTAACCAAAGATTCTCAAAATGAGAATTGAGTAACCATTGAAATTTGTTTTTCCCATTTGGGTTGTTTCTAGAGTAAACATTATGTCATTGTGTGACATCTCATTTATGTTAAATTAATGGAATA
>JASDQU010292603.1:0-14334 GCA_032191745.1 Picea mariana
AAAAAAAAAAAAAAAAAAAAAAATTATGAATTCATAAAACAAAATAAAAATTTAATAATTGCAAAAATTATACAATAAAGATTTTAATTCTTTATGTTTTTTTTTTAAATATTTAACTAATTTAGTTTAGTTAATTTATATTTATTCTTAAGTTTACATTAAATTTTCTTAATTCATATTTCATTTACAAAACAAAAAATACAAAATCTTATAAGTTGCAAAACATAATAAAAATAAAATATTTACAAAAACATAAATAAAAAATTCATCCTTAGAATCTTAGCTATAGGATCTAATGTTATTTATGTATGAGGATTAAACCTATGGTAACATTCCCACCTCTCTCTAGTGTCACAAGAGGTCGAGATGTTGGTATTAGAACCTTAAAGTTCTAACATCAAAAATTTATGGTGAACATACTCGGGACGAACCGTTCAATGGTTTCTCACCTGTTTTTGATTTAATGCTCAGCTCTCTTTCAAGTAGCAGTACATTATATCACTATACTTGATCATGCATAGACCATATTTTGATTTGATTACCAGTCTGGGCATGGTTGGATGTGTTCTAAAAACAGGATCGTGGAGAAATAAAATAAAACAAATGCATAAATAAAAAAATTAAGTTACATGATACAATAGAGACACAGAAATACATGGTTCACCCAGTGTGGGCTACGTCCACGAGAGAAATTGCCAGGTCCTTCATTTTCATTATTCAACAAAATGAAGGGATACAACCTACAACACGCCTGTTGTAACTTCCTCATCTTTATCTCACACACTCCTCTCTCATAATACAATATTCACACACATTCACAACCACAATACAATTCCTTCATAAAAGAGGGTTGTCTTCTAGGTAAAAAATCCCTAAAATAACTTTTACCATCAGATCTGCGACCTTATAATGAACGGTCCAGATTTACTATGAAATTACAATATTTTACAAGGAAATCCCCCCCACACGCCTTGTTAGGGAATGCGGTCCAAGAACATATGAAACAAAGCTCTGAATGAGGAAGATAATCAGGCTCCACAACCAACAAGATGTCCTGTTTTTAAAGGTTACCCTTGGGAACATTCTCATGATCATGTCAACAAGTTCATCCTGTTTTTTTAATATGTTGGGTTCCAAGATGTTTATACTTCTTCTGACATATTTCGTCTTACTTTTCATGGCCAAGAAATATATTGGTATAGATACATATCATCTAATCCTAATTTGGTGGAAAAGACAATTTTTACAAAGTTCATTAATGACTTTCCTTATCCTCCCATCTCCCCACACTATGAAATTTTGCCTAAGATTCTTCTTTCCCCTCCTCAATGTGATGATTGCAGTGGTCCTTAGGTGTAATTGACTTGTATATTTTTCTTAGAATCCAAGCATGCTTACCAAGAAAACCCTTTCCTATTCTTGAATAATCAAGAAAATAATTTTGCATCTCACCATATTTTATTAAAAATTTAGGGGCTTGTAATGAGTCTTTCTCTTATGAATATGCTCATGTTATCCCTGGTCATGAAACCTTATCTAATTCCTTCCCATTTGATGATACTCTTTTTTAAATTCATTTTGCGCAACATCATGTTTTATCCGATGAAACATTATTTGAAGATAAGTCTTGTGAAGAAAATAATCTTCAGTGACAAGGTATTTATGATCATATCCCACCTTGCAATGACTATTCTGGAGAAAGTGAGAAAGAGGATTTAGGGGATGATGTATCTTCATGTGATTTTTTTTTGAGAACATGGCAGAATATATTTTTGCTAACACCTTGCAACCCAAAAATAATGCTTGGCCAAACGAATATATCAATAAACAAGTCCAATCTGAGAACCTATCCCTTGATAATGAACATTGTAAGGGCCCCATCGTTAGGACTCCAAGAGAAACAAAAAGTGCATTTTTTCTTTTCTTTTTAATAGGATGACAACAATGATTACAGCTAGAGAACACACCTGACGACGAGAACTACACCCCCTGAATAGGAAACATACAACTATGACTCCACGCACTGGCACAAGAGCAGTTGGGTGAAACATGTGTAAAACAACAAGGAGAAAACACTACCCACTCGACGCAAATATGACCATGCCTACAAGATAAGGTACAACATCCCCATCCCAACACAACAGCCTCACCGGCCATTTAACTAGAACCTCGATGGCACACAACCAACACATGATGGCGTTCCACCCAAGCATCAGTAGAAAACTTACAACGAACCACAACACTCATGCGAAAGGCATATACTCCGACCAAGTTATCATTTGACTCTATCCAATATGGAACACCATGATCCCCTCATCAAGACTCATGCCGTCCCTAGGTCATAGGTACATCGATAACCCTGACACTATCTAACCTATCTGGACCAAGGACTCTACATGGATCCAACTTGCTGGGATATTCATCGTGTAAGACTGGGCATGTTGCCCCAAATCATGGAGCATAGACATGCAATGTGTCATAAATTTGTTGAGTGTTATTAATGGAATTTTGTTGAGTTTTACTTAAGAGAAATGCATTCAGAAAGTGGGTAAAATCGCA
Source organism: Picea mariana (assembly GCA_032191745.1). Classification (NCBI taxonomy): domain Eukaryota; kingdom Viridiplantae; phylum Streptophyta; class Pinopsida; order Pinales; family Pinaceae; genus Picea; species Picea mariana. The sequence goes on from JASDQU010292603.1 coordinate 2,560, forward strand.
GACCAAGTAAATCAGTAACGAAGTGTAGTCCTGAAAAGGGTAAAAACACCATGTAAATGAGAAACAAATCGTAGTCTTGAAAAGAGAAAATTGCCATGTAATAAGAAATGAATTGCAGTAAAAAATGGCCAAATTTGCGAGGTAAACAAGAAACGATTGATGTCTTAAAAAATGGCAAAATCACCAGAGCATTATATCCAACAATGAAAACACATTCAATATATAAAAACACAGAGAAATATATATGAAAATGAAAAGACAATCAATATATGAAATCACAGAGAAATATATCCATCAATGAAAATGCATTCAATATATAAAAATGCAGAGAAATATATCTAGCAATGAAACACATTCAATATATAAAATCGTAGAGCAGTATATCCAACAATGATAACACATTCAATATATAAAATTCCAGAGCAATATATCTAGCAATGAAAATTCATTCAATATATGAAATCGCCGAGCAATATACCCAGCAATGATAACACATTCAATATATAAAATCATAGAGCAATATATCCAGCAATGAAAACACATTCAATAAATAAAAATGCATAGTTAAAAATCATGGTTGAGGATGTTGAAATGCAAAGAATACTAAGCACAGGTTTTGGATGCTGAGAACGATTAAGATGTAGAGGTGATATAACATGCAGAGACCAAAGCAAGGTGGAGATCAAACACAGATATAAGAAGGGATAAACAGATGGGAAACACATCCTTGGCTCATGATCCACGTACAAAAAAGAAGGGCATTAGAATCTATAGGTCCCTGTGCACCGAAGTGACGACCGTCGTTTAAGCTCCTCACCGACTGCTCAGGTGTGGACTGATGAACTAGGAGTGAGGACGAAAAGAAAAAATATTCACAACAATCAACAAAACCAAAGGACAATCACAACATTCAAGGATCGATTACCAAGGGAATCAAGTCAAGCAGCAAGCTTAAGGCTAAGGGAATTTAATTTCTCAATTAAACTGCTAAGTTCAACACTTTCTTTACACAGTTAAAATTATAGAAATGAAGGCGTAAGGTTTATAATAATCTACCATGCAGAATAAAAGCAAGCGTACCATAGCCCAAGTCACCCGCTCTGATTCATTGTCCCACACACTCCGTGAAACTCCCTCTTACCAACCGATGAGACTTCATAGGTACCTCCCAGCCAATGCTAGGGGTACTCTTCTTCCCCCTTAGCCCCCCAAGCTGCAAAGGGGCTACACACACTAAACCAGAGAACAAATAACTCCCATCTCGCCTCGTAAGACTGAGCTACCACTCCTCACCGAGCTAGGTATTCCAACTCCCACAAGCTAAGTCAGTCAAGTCTAAAATTTTGCAGTGTAACATTGCGCATAACAGAAGATATCCATCATCCTCCTCCTCACTTATTTATATAGAGTTTTTAATTTATCTCTTCCCCAATTTCCCATTTAATTTATCGTTCAATAATTTAATTCAGAAAAATCCTCCCCGTTCATGTGTCACCCATCCCCTTCATTGCACCATAAATTAATTTCATTAATTAATTAATTACTTCTATTTCCCTCACCCACATAAAAGCATTCCTAGAATCGCTCCTAGGTGTCTCCATATTCCCTTACACATTTTAATGACTTACCCCCATACTAATTTACTAGTTGAGTTCAATTTAGAAAGTTCTTAAATGCAAGATACCTTACTAAGTTAGTTATTATGCCTTTTCCTTATGTTTCCCTTTCTTGGTAAAACTCAAATTGGCAAGTGCAGAAAATTACCTTTTTCCCCTTTTTATTTTTAATTAATAAATTTTTAGTTAGCATATGTAACAAAACAATTATTTTCCCTTTTCCCCCTTTCTTAAATTTTATCGCGCAAAAGAATTTTATAAATTAATTTAATTTCTTACCCCTTTCTCGTCACATGATTAATGATGATATTTATTATTATTTTTATTTTTATATAAATATAACTTTTTTTATCACAAGTATCACTTAGACCTAGATTTTATTTTCCTAGGTTGGGTGACATTTTATTAGGGAAATAGTTTTAAATCTTTCTTTTCACATTATTCGTTCTAAGGAAATCTAAGTTTATTCTCTTATTAGTTAACAATGCGACTTGCCCTTCAAGACGCACTAGGTGTGCCAAGGGTGCCACTCGCCTCATTATGTTTCCCTTGCGCAACGTGCTCTTTAGGACGCACCATGTGCTCCAAGGGTGCCACTCGCCTCTTGACTAACTTGGTAGACATAAAAAAACCCTCGAGTCAATAATCCATAAGGTGATCTTGTGGGAGACTAAGGGCCTCTAAGGAATAAGTCCCTTGCTTTATTGCATGCCCCTTAGAATCATCGTGAGTGACTTTCGCAGTTGACCCTCATAGCATCATGGGTCTTCTCGAACTAGGTAACCGTTAACCTATAGTTCAAGCCATGGCGGGAGTGCTAGTAGGTTGTGGCAGGGTTGTTGTCCACACCTATTCCTCAATGTCTCTGGTTATCGTGCATGACCCCTCTACTCCACATGTGAGTCTGGTCGACAAGCTATCATCAGCCTACATCATCAGTGAATCATGTCAGAAATAATATCCATAATCATATCATCTAATCATATGCACAAATGTCATATCTACAACAAGCAAACCCAAATAGTCCACTCCCCGGATCGATTCGGAGTCCAAGGGGTTTCATCCATGCCTCTGCATCCTCGAGGTCCAAAATCTTGCACACTCAGGAAAACTGAGTCAATAGCACCTATCTAAGTCAATACAACAAAATAACAGATAATCACATCCATAATGCCTCATAATCATAATCAACGACCAATAGTATAATAATCCAGATCACTTGCAAGAAAGTGTCCTCAAAGAATAAGTTCGCTCAGTGCGCACAAGAGAGGGATGTTACATGCACCCCCTCTTGGTCTAAACTTCGTCCCGAAGTTTCACAATAAATAAGTGCCGAAATAAGTGTATCATAGTATCATAAGTTTATCTATCAAACAAAAATGGAAACTGTTGGTGCATATCATATGCGTCCTCCCAGGTCACCAAGTGCGGACTATAGTTTTCCCACTAGACCTTGACCTGATATATTGTTCAACGTTGTATCTATCGAATGCGATGATCTAGGATGCGGATTGACCCATCCATGAGCGCCCCCTCATTTGATACCTGCAAGGAACTCATGTAAATAACATGTTTAGGATCACTAATATAATGTCTCAAAACAGATACGTGAAAAACATCGTGCATACGCCTCAAAGAATCAGGCAAGGCTAGCTGATAGGCCACATGCCCCTTCCTCTCCACAATTTCAAAAGGTCCCATTAACCTAGGAGAGATTTTATCTCCCTTTCCAAACTTGATCGAACTCTTATGTGGTTTTACTTGCAAGAAGACTCGATCGCCGACTTCATAACTACGGTCGACACAATGTTCATCAAAATAACTCTTCTGCCGATCCTATGCTTCTTTGATCCTTTGTCTTATTGTTTTCATTTTCTCTTCCATTTCTTGGATCACTTCTGGTCCCATAAGTACCCTATCCTCAAGCTGATCCCAATTCAAATGCGTCTGACACGGTCGCCCGTAAAGAAACTCAAAAGGCACCATCTTAATGGTGCTTTGGTAACTGTTGTTATAAGTGAATTCCACCAGTGGAAAGAATTCTTCCCAACGCTTTTGTTGGTCCATCACATACATGCACAACATGTCCTCCAAGGTTTGGTTCGTTTGTTCGGTCTGCCCGTCAGTCTCCAGGTGATACGTAGTACTAAAGTTAAGTTGGGTTCACAAGGCCTCTTGGAAACTAGTCCAAAATTGTCTAGTAAACATTGATCCTCAATTGGATATAATCCTCTTAGGCATGCCATATAGCCTCACAATCTCACTGACGAAAAATCTAGCTATGTCAGGTGCTTGATACATCGTACGCACATGAATAAAATGAGAACTCTTCATCAGAGTGTCGACTACCACGAAAATCGAGTTGTGTCTCCTTATTGTCAGTGGAAATTCAATAATGAAATCCATCGATATAACCTCCCATTTCAATTTCGAAATAGCGTGTGGATGTAGTAATATTGCTAGATGTCTATGTTCAGCTTTGAATTGCTGACATTCTAGACATCTGGCCACATAGTTGACTATGTCTACCTTCATTCCCTTCCAAAAGAATAAGGGTTTAAGGTCCACCGTCATCTTCGTGACTTCTGGGTGGGCCATGTACACTGCTCTGTGAGCCTCGTTTAGGATCAAACTCTTCAACTCATCATTCGGTGGTATGTAAATCCAATTTTTTAAACCTCAACAATCCATCATTGTTAAACATAAATCCTTCAAATCTTGGTACCATCATTGTGTTTTGTCCAATAAAATGCTTAACCTCTTTGTACCAGTCATCATCGCGTTGTAGAGTTAGAATCTTTTCACGTAGATTGATCTAAAGAGGCAACACCGAAAATATGCGTGGTCTCCGACGGGTCTCTGACCCAATGCATTTTCCACTTGGTTCGTTGTTGCTTTTATGTAAGAAATCTCAAAATCGTACTCGCTAAGCAATTCTGACCAACGTCGTTGTTGCGCGTTCAGGTCGCTTTGTGTAAAGATGTGTTGTAGTCCACAATTGTCCGTCTTTGGTTTAAATTTTCATCCAACAAGGTAGTGTCTCCAAACCTTCAAGGCATAAACAATGGCTAACAAATCCAAATCGTTCATCGCATAGTTCTCCTCATTCATTCTTAGTTTATTCGAGATATAAGCGATCAATCAACTATCTTGCATCAAGACTCCGCCTAAGCCTTCCTTGGATGCGTCAGTGCATACCAAGAAGTTCGCATCGATGTCAAGGACCTTTAGTATCAGTGCTATTGTCAACACCTCTTTGAGCCTCCGAAATGTTTCCATGCATTTCTCGGTCCAAACAAACTTCTTGTTCTTCTTCTGCAACTCTGTGATCAAATTTTCTATCTTTGAAAATCCCTCGACGAACCGTTGATAGTGTCCTGCTAAACCCATGAAGCTACACACTTCCGAGACATTCGTCAGTGCAGGCCATTCCATAATATCCTCAACCTTTGCCAGATCCACGAAGATACCTTCGCCGAAGATGACATGCCCTAAGTAGTGAATCCACGATTGATAAAATGAGAATTTGGACAACTTATCATATAATTTGTGCTCTCGCAGACACTGTATTACCAAGAAAAAGTGCTCGTCATGCTTCTTCTTCATCTAAGAGTAAATCAAAATATAGTAAATGAATGCTTGGAAGAACTTGTCCTAGTACTCGCAGAATACCCCATTCATCAAACTCATAAATACCCCTGGGGCATTTGTCAGTCCAAACGACAAAAAAACTAAACTCGTAATGTCCAAACCTCGTCTTAAAGGTGGTCTTAGGGATGTCATCCTCCTTGATCCATAACTAGTGATACCTTGATCACAAATCAGTCCTTGAAAACACCATCACACCCTTCATGTGATCGAAACAATCATCAATCCTCGACAATGGATATTGATTCTTGATCGTTGCCTTGTTCAATTGACGATAGTCAATGCAAAGTCTCAATGACCCATCCTTATTTCATATGAAAATAATAGGCACACCCCATGGTGACACAACCAAACGTATAAGTCCCAAGTCCAACAACTCCTTCAGTTGCATTCTCAACTCTTGTAACTCCGGGGTCGAAATCCGATAAGGCATTCTTGCTATCGGTTCAGTCCCCGGTTTCAGGTCTATGGTAAAATCCAATTCCCTCTCTGGCGACATTCTAGGTAACTCCTTTGAAAAGAAGTGTTCTATACCTTCCACTACGCCCTTCTCATTTAATGCAAGGATTGCATAAATCTTACATCCCTTGCGCAGGCTCTTCCGTAGCTGCAAGGAAGAGATGAACCTCAGGGAAAATCCATGGTTCCATCCTACAATCACGCATCTTTTCCCCTCATCATCAATCAAGCTCAACTATTTTGTCTAACAGTTGAGTATCGCCTCATGCAATTCCAACCAGTCCATATCGATCACGATGTCATAATATCCTAAGATCATAACGTATAGGTTGGCCCTGGTGAAAAAATCTCCTAGGTTAAGGGTACAATCCGCAACCTTCCCTTCAACATTCAGTTTGGCTCCCAAATCCATCTCTACAAAGCTAAACACATCCTGTTCGACTGCCTTTACCTTAATCCTTTTTAGCATTGCACCAGAAATGAAACTCTTGGTAGCACCGGGATCTATCAAAATACTAAGGGTTTGGTTAGCGATGGTACCTGACATCTTGAGCACTGTTCACTCATGCTCTACCTGGCGGTTATTAACTGTTGCATGAATCTGATGGGGCTTGCCCAAATCTCCCATGGTAGTGGGTCTGACTGATCCAGATGCTCTAGTCCTCTCCACTGGGCAGTCGCATTGGTATTGTGGCTCCCCACATGTCCAACACCCCTTCTTAGGTCCAATACTCCTGGTACCTGAAGTAGAATCTGGCGGCCCACCGGCCTGGAATCCTGGTCTCTTCTATTGAATAGGCTTAAACTGTTGTTGTTGCGGTCGACACTACTGGTAATGCGGTGGTGCTTGGTAAGGAGTCTTTTGCTAAGGCACTGGTCATCAAGGTGTAGTGAAAGTGGATCCCCTCTGGAAGCCATGATATCCTGGCGTATGTCTAGCTAGTGTCTGATGTTACTGCACACTAGATGACACATGACCTGTCGGTCTCCCTAGAGTCCTTCTCTGACCCCTCCTAATAGGCACCTCCTCTACTATGAGGGCATTGTGGATGACATCATGAAAGGTCTGAGGAATCATAATCCTAACCTTTGCATGTATGCTGCCATTAAGTCCGGACACGAGCCTGTTGACCTTAAGTTTCTTAGTATTAAGATGCGGATCATACCGAAGAAACTCCATAAAATGGGCCTCATACTTGGGCACCATACGACCGCCCTATCGTAAGGCATTGAATTCGTTGAGCTGACACTCAATGAATTCCTATGAAAGGTACCTCTCTCGAAACTATTCCTCAAACAATGCCCATGACACGTCTTCGACGGTCATGTTCAATTGTGGAAGGAGCGTACTCTTCTACCATAGAAGAGCACTCCCCTTCAGTTGAAAGACTACCATGTGGACCTTCATGTTGGAGGTATAGTCATGAAGTGCAAAGAACATCGCCATATTCTGCAACCATGCCTTGGCGAATGTGTTGTCCGGGGGACCAAAGAACTCAGGAAATTTGACCTCTCGAGTTCGTAGTGAATTCTACCAGTACCAACTGAAGCGTGCAGTGGACCCTCAAGGGGTGTCGGTGCCCTGGCCTTTTCTCTATCCAAACAGATGATCAATGCCTTAGACATCCGCTGAAAAGACCTCATCAGCCCAACCACATCACCCACTGCTATATGCTCCTTCCTGACAACCTGTTCGTCTCTCTGAGGGTCAGACCCCTTAGGCATGGATGCTGCTAGAGGCATCGCACCTCCTCCCCTAGAACCCCGTCGTCTACCTCCACGACATCCTCTATCCATGATTACTTGCATGAATACAAGTCAACTTAATTAGCAACATTATAATCAAATATCGTAACAATAAAATATGTAGTGATCCCAAGTCATGGGTTGAACCTGCTTTGATACCATATGAAACGACCCCATCTTTATGACTACAAATGAAGCAAAAAGTGATTTTTTTTTTCTTTTTAACGGGATGACAACAATGATTATAGCTAGACAACACACCTGACGGTGATCACCACGCCCATCGAACAGGCAATAGACAACTATGACTCCAAGAACTGACAGAAGAGAAGATGGGAAAAACATGCATAAAACAATAAGGATAAAAGACTACCCACCTAAAGCAAACATGACCACGCCTACAAGATAAGGGAAAACATACCCATCCTGACACAATGGCCTCGATGACTATTTAACTAGAACCTCGATGGCGCGCAACCAACGCATGATGGCGTTCCACCCAAGCGTCAATAACAAACTTACAATGATAAAAAACCCTCACGTGTAAGGCACAGACTTCGGTCAAGTTATCATTCCCCTCTATCCAATAGGGCACGCCATGATCTCCTCATCAAGACTCATGCCGTCCCCAGGTGATAGGTGTGACGATAACCCTAGTGCTACCTAACCTATCTGGACCAAGGACTCCAAATGAATCCAACTCGATGGGATATTTGTCATGTAAGACTGGGCATGCTGCCCCAAATTATGAAGCACATACATGCATTGTGTCATAAAGTCACTGAGTGTTATTAACGAAATTTTGCTGAGTTTTACTTAAGAGAAACACATTCAGAAAGTGGGTAAAATAGCAGACCAAGTAAATCAGTAACGAAGTGCAGTCCTGAAAAGGGAAAAATCACCATGTAAATGAGCAACGAATTGCAGTAAAAAACGACCAAATTCCCCAGGTAAACAAGCAATGATTGATGTCTTAAAAAATGGAAAAATCGCCAGAGAATTATATCCAACAATGAAAATGCATTGAATATATAAAATCACAGAGCAATATATCTGGCAATGAAAACACATTCAATATATGAAATTGCAGAGAAATATATACAGCAATGAAACTGCATTCAATATATAAAAACACAGAGAAATATATCCAGTAATGAAACACATTCAATATATAAAATCGCAGAGCAATATATCCAACAATGATAATGCATTCAATATATAAAATCGCAGAGCAATATATCCAGCAATGAAAATGCATTCAATATATTAAATCGCCGAGAAACATATCCAGAAATGATAATGCATTCAATATATAAAATCGCATAGCAATATATCCAGTAATGAAAATGTATTCAATAAATAAAAACACAGAGTTAAAAATCGTGGTTGAGGGTGTTGAAATGAAGAGAATACTAAGCACAATTTTCAGATGCCGAGAATGATTAAGACACAGAGGTGATATAACATGCAGACCAAAGAAAGGAAGAGATCAAACGCAGAGATAAGAAGGGGTAAATAGCTGCGAAACACATCCTTTGCTCATCATCCACGCACAGAAAAACAGTGCATTAGAATATATAGGCCACTGTGCACCGAAGTGACGACCATCGATTCGGCTCCTAGTTGACTGTTCAGTGTGGATTGACGAACTAGGGATGAGGATGAAAATCACAACTCTTCACAACAATCAACAAAACCAAAGGACAGTCACAACATTCAGGGATCGATTGCCAAGGGAATCAAGTCAAACAGTGAGTTTAAGGATAAGGGAATTTAAGTTCTCGATTAAACTACTAAGTTCAACTTCTTCTTTACACAGTTAAAAATATAGAAATGAAGGTGTAAGGTTTATAATAATATACCATGTAGAATACAAGAAAGCATACCATAGTTGAAGTCCCCCGCTTCAATTTCTTGTCCCACGTGCTTCATGTAGCTCCCACTTGCCGACCGATGAGACTTCACCAGTACCACCGAGCTAATTCTAGAAATACTCTTTTTTTCCCTTAGCTCCCTGTGCTGCAAAGGGGCCATGCACACTAAACCAGAGAAAAAATATCTCCTAGCTCGCCTTGCAAGGCTGAGCTACTACTCCTCACCGAATTGGGTATCCCAACTCCCACAAGCTAAGTCAGTCAAGTCTAAAATTCTACAGCGTAACGTTGCGCATAATAGAGGAGACCCATCCTCCTCCTCCTCATAAATTTATATAGAGTTTCCCAATTTTCCATTTAATTTATCATTCAATAATTTAATTCAGAAAAATCCTTCCCGCACATGTGTCACCCATCCCCTTCATTGCACCATAAATTGATTTCATTCATTAATTAATTACTTCTATTTCCCTCACCCACCTAAAAACATTCATATTATCTCTCCTAGGTGTCCCCATATTCCCTTACACATTTTAATGACTTACCCCCTTACTAATTTACTAGTTGAGTTCAATTTTGAAAGTTCTTAAATGGAAGATACCTTACTAAGTTAGTCATTCTTCTTTTTCCTTATGTTTCCCTTTCTCTTTATGTTTCCCCCTTTTTCCTAAGTTTCCTAAATCTTTTAAATCTCCCTCTTTCCCTTTTCATTTAAAACTCAAATTGGCAAGTGTAGAAAATTACCTTTTCCCCCTTTTTCTTTTTAATTAATAAATTTTTAATGAGCATATTAACAAAACAATTATTTCCCCTTTTTTAAATTTTATCCCCCAAAAGATTTTTATTAATTAATTGAATTGCTTACCCGCTTCTTGTCACATGATAAATGATGCTATTTATTATTGTTTATTTATTTTTATTTTTATATAAATATAAATATAAATTTTTTATCACAAGTATCACTTAGACCTAGATTTTATTTTCCTAGGTTGAGCGACATTTTATTAGGGAAAATGTTTTAAATATTTATTATCACATTATTCATTCTAAAGCCATCTAGGTTTATTCTCTTATTAGTTAACAACGTGACGTTCCCTTCAGGATTCACTAGGTGCTCCAAGGGTGCCACTCGCCTCATTCTGCTTTCCTTGCATGACGTTCCCTTCAGGATGCCCCACATGCTCCAAGGGTGCCACTCGCCTCTTGAATGACTTGGTAGACATCAAAAGCCCCTGGAGTCAATACTTTGTTAGGTGATCTTGTGGGAGACTAAGGGCCTCTAGGGAATAAGGCCCCTTCCTTATTGTGCTCCCCTTAGATTCATTGTGAGCGACTGTTGCAGTCGGTCCTCACGATTTTTATTAATCCATGTCTTCAACCAAGCCATTCTCATAGTAGATAAATTCAATAAGGAAGAGGTAATAACAAACTCCCAAATTATGAAGATCGTCCATCAACATCAAAACTCTATAGAAAGAAAAATGGAATGGCATTTGAATTTCATGAAATTCAAACCAAACAAAAGAAAAGAATATAAACTCAAACCAACCTCGAAACAAAGAAAACCAATACCAATCCAATCAAGTCAAAGGAAAAAAAAATGAAGAATCCAAGTAAAATTTCAAGGTAGGCTAGCTTTTGATTGAAAATAAATAAGGGGGCTGTTGGGGCCCAATAGGATCATATCCTATCGAGGATCAGTGTTTACATGATGATTTGTGACCATTTTCCGAGAGGCTTTGGGAATGAAAATTGTTTTTAGTACAACATATCACCCTGAGACAGATGGAAAAACAAAGAGAACTAGCCAGATTTTGGTGGATATGTTACATATTTATTTAATGGACCAACAAAAATATTGGGAAAACTTCTTTACATTGGTATAATTTGCATACAACAACAGTTACCCAAGTACGATTAAGATGGCACCGTTTGAGTTTCTTTATGAGCGATTGTGTCGTACACCATTGAGTTGGGATCGACTTGAGCATAGGGTCTTGGTGGGACCACAAGTGATCTATGAAATGGAAGAACATATGTAATCGATAAGATAGAGGATTAAAGAAGCGGGGGATTGCCATAATAGTTATGCCGATGCACATTGTGTTGACCGCAGTTATGAAGTTGGTGACAAAGTTTTCTTGCGAGTAAAATGGCATAAGAGTTTGATCAAGTTTGGAAAGGGTTCTAAACTCTCTCCTAGGTTTGTGGGAGCTTTATAGGTTGTGGAAAAGAAAGGACCCGTGGATTTTTTACTAGCCTTTCTTGATTCTTTGAGGCATATGTACGATGTATTTCATGTATATGTTTTACGACATTATATTAGTGATCCATCACATGTCATTGACATGAGTTCTTTGCAGGTGCCAGACAAGGGTGATCTCATGGCAGAGCCAATCCACATTCTGGACAATCGCACTCGACAATTATAG
>JASDQU010292604.1:0-14334 GCA_032191745.1 Picea mariana
ATATATATATTACAATATATTCGAATATTACAATATTACAACGTAAAAGTAATGCCATATTACAATGTAATATGGCATTACCATATTACATTGTAATATGGCATACCATATTACAATGTAATATGGTAATACCATATTACATGTAATATGGTAATACTATATTTCATGTAATTTTTTTTTTTTAAACCTACAGTAATCGTCGCAATATTGACAGACTTTCATCGGAATGGTTTTTACTTTTTTACCATAACCATTGCTATAGCGATGAATTTTCGTCGCACTGTTCCACGAAGTTTTGTCGCATATACAACAAGTCCGTCGTAAATATGGTTTTGAGAAATAGCACTCATCGATATTACCACACACTTTCGTCGCAAGTTGCAACGAAATTTCAACGCACATTCAACAGCTGTGTCGCAAGTTATTGGCTTGGCATAAATTTTTGTCCCAATTGCGACGAAGTTTCATCGTACTTGTCACATTTCTTCGTTGGTATTACGATGAAATTGCATCGTAATTACGACGATGCAGAAGGTTAACCAATATTGAAGGTGGTGACACGTGGATAGCTAATTTCGTCAATGTTTCCACGCACACCTAGATCGTGGATATAGCGACGAAATTATTACGACGAAAAAAATATCGGTGTTCGTGGAAATTGCGACGGATAAGTGTGGCGATATCAATGAACAACTGTCGTAAATTTGGTCATATGTACTAGTTCCAGACAACTAAACACCACATGCTCTAGTGTGGCAATTGTTAAGCACGAGTTCCGCTTCTTCATGAGTGAGACACCGATGAAGGATGCAATCTATACCTTGATGATACAAAGTGTCTTCGAGAATAAGATAGCTTTTTTCCTGATGGCATATACGTTGATGCTCATCACGCGAAGTAGAGGCAGGGCACTTCAAAGTCTTGAGATAGACTAGTATATCTCCATACCAGGGGTCCGAAGATGTGATAAAAAACATATCTCCTTTAATAGGAAACTCTTCGGGTATAACATCACCTAACTCGACCAGAAGTTCCGAGATGAGTTCCGCAAAGACCAATGACTTTTTGGATTTCGCCGAAACCAAATCCAAGTCAAATTCCTGGAGGATAACTATCCACATACTGATATTTTCGTCGATTACACGTCGTGTAAATACATATTGGAATGGATTCACAATGACAATGACGGTGGTCTTGCGAAACAAGATATAGTGACGGAACCGTTGGACAGCATGAACTGCTGCCAACACAATTTTTTCAACATGAGAGTAGTTGAGTTCTGGTCCAACCAGGCCTCAGCTCAGGTAGTAAATCATGTGCTCTTCAAGAAAAATCGTCCTCTTGAACCAAGACCATACCGATGGTCGACTCTGCAGCGACCAAGTACAATAAGAAATCTTTATTATAATTAGGTGGTCGAAGCGGAGGGGAAGACGTGAGGGAGTGTTTCAATGTTTTGAAAGAGCACTGAGTGGCTTCATCCCAATGGAAAGGAATGCCCTTCTTTAGTAAACGCATAAACCATTTTGTGATCTCGGCATAGTTTTTGATGAAACGCCATAAAAATTTCACTTTTCCCTGTTAAATCTCAATCTGAGGGACCGTGCACGGGGGAGACAACTGAACTATCACCTCAACCTTTAGAGGATCGACCATGATCCCTGTTGTCGAAACTATGAAACCTACCAGATGACCCGACGTCACGTAGAAGTTGCATTTTTTTGGATTCAAGCGAATCCAGTAGTAGTGAAGTCGTTCAAAGATAAGTCGGAGGTGTGTGGCATGATCATCTCTCTTACAAGATCGTGACGCTAAATCATTGAGATAAGCCTCGACTATGTGTTGGAGATCGTGGAAAGCAAAAGACATGGCCCGCTGAAAGGTGGCTCTAGCGTTCTTCATGCCAAAAGTCATCTTCCGATAAGAAAATGTACCCCATGGACATATAAAATTTGTTTTATGTTGGTCCTCAGGCTTGATCTGTATCTAATTGTATCTTGAGGAACCATCCATGAAATAAAAGACATCATAGCCTGCGCATTCATCGACAATCTAGTCAATAAATGGGGTGGGGAAATTATCCTTTGGACATGTCTTGTTCAAATCACGAAAGTCTGTACATACACGAATTGTACCCTATTTTTTGTTGACCAGAACGGGATTTGACACCCATTGAGTCAATTGCACAGGGTAGATGAAACTAGCTTTAAGCAGTTTCTCCACTTCAGCCTTAATAGTTGTTGCTTTCTTAGAATTAACCGGATGAAGCTTCTGCCGGACTGGCTTAGCGTCAGGATATGTCATGATTTTGTGTTCGGAAATTCTTGGATCAATGCCTGGAATTTCCTCATAAGACCAGGAAAAAACGTCACAAAATTCTTTAAATAAATCTATGTAGATTCAAATCTCCTCGGGGGAGCAATCCGCTCTGACGAAGACATTCTCCACGACGTGAGGGGTTCTAGAGATGTCAATAGGTATCATTTTAGCGATGGTTTCCATATTACCCTCGACATAAACTATGTGCATAGCCAAAGGATTAATAGGACAAGGCTTATCTCCAGTCATAGTCAACGTGAATTCACCTACCTCAATTCTTCTTGATTCTGAGAGAAAATAAGATATGTGATGGAGATCGTCCCAGGGTCTGTCCAGACCAGTCATTGCCTCAATAATTGCCTCGTCTGAGGGCAAGACTAAGTCTAAATAATCAGTATTGACGAGGGAACCTTGAGCCCAAATAGGCTCGAGAATCGGATCTAACTCATGTGTAGGCGTCAGATCGAGGTCGGCAGAAGCTTGCTGGACTATAGAGTACACAACTTCTGTTTTGGACAAGGGCATGTCCATGCCATGATGCCTTGTCCCTTCCATCATGGATGATGGGGAAGGAAGAGTCCACAGATCATTAAAATAAGTCGTACGGAATGATGACACTTGAAAAATTTCATCCCTTGGCTGGTCGAGGAAAACTGATATATACTTGTCATTGTCGGTTGGAGGTGGGTAATCGAAAGTACCCATCAAAGGTGGGCACAAACCAAACCCTACGTTTACGAAGTTGGGTTGAGGTTTATCAATCATCGGGACCGTGGATGCCCCCGATGAAGGGTCGGGATGGGAGAAGGATAACTAATCAATGAACACGATCCGACCCTCGTGTGGAAACAATAAGAACCCAAAAATGGTCGTGACCACTGCATGCATAGCATAGGTCCAACTCCTTCCTAACAAGATATTGTAGTTGAGATGCGTATCGATCACTTCAACCTCGACGCACACAGTCTTCCCTCCTAACTACATGGGGAAAGAAGGGATGATTCCATGTGGTCGGAACGAATGAATGTCAAAAGAGGTAATAAGAGTAGGTGACAGAGACAAAATGGGTTGGCCAATGGCCTTCCAACATGCCAACGACATCACGCATGTCAAGGCACCCTCATCCACCAATGTGCAGAAAATGTTTCGGGCAAAATTTCTCGTGGTGTAATCCTCTACTATCTGAAACGTCACGTGGTAGGGGAGATGAGGTTTTAAGTCAGTCATATCAAGCGTGATCATTCCTGGATTACAGGTCTCAATGGATCCTAAGGTAGCTAACAGATGATTTCTCTGGGAGGGGCAGCTCTGGAGGACCTCCAAAGCTGACATTGCGCAAGGGGTTTGTGACAAATCCTCCACCACAGAGTAGTTCTGGGAGGCCCTTGTGTTTGGATTGTGGGAAGATTTTTTTAATGCACCTTTTAGGATGCATGTCATTGTTTCACCCAACGACTTCTAGATATTGAGAGGAACAGGTGAGTTTTCAGCTTCTTTACCCTTCTCATAAGTGCTTGGCATTTTGTAATCGTGTGCCCTAGTTGCTATATGAGAATCACCTTTCAACATATAAACATTCAAGGTTGAGCAATTACTAGATGACAAAGGGTGTCCCTAACTGCCCCATCTGCATTTGAAGAGGCTTTAGTTAAGTTTTGCTCCTTTGAAATGGGTTCTTTAACACAACAGGTTGCTGCTACACCAAAAACTTTTGGGCCTCTCCGAGCCAAGGACACAGGTGAGTCGGATGGTCTTCCGTGAAAAGGTTACAAGGATACTTCGACTTCTTTCTCTCTGTGTTGTCCCCTCCATAATTATTGGTGGGTTTCTTGTCCCTCTTACCCTTCTTTCACTATTTTTTCTTCCTTTTAGGATTTTGGTTGGCCTTCAGGTTCGTCGATTGCACACTGTGTACATATGACATCTGAGTAGGGGGAGAATACAAACTAGAAGTTTGGTTGGCCGTTGTCTACTGTATCAACAATTACTACAATTGATTTGATAGTTGATCGGTGGGCTTCGTTTGTGCTGAATCGATGATGCCATCAGCATGTGGTCCAGACTTCTATCTGGTCTTGTCAAGTATAGACCTTGGTGCATCTGGAAAAAATTCGTAAAGTAGACCAGACTGAGAGTAAATTAGCTCTAGTTGTTGAGATCTCATTATCTCTTCCTCTTCTAAAAAGACCCTCGATGTTGCTGCGTCTTTTGATAACTGTTGTACCAAAGACTTAAGGAACCACTCAAGCAGGAATGTTGGTGGAACTAGTACTTTTATCAAACTCTTCCGGCATCTCCATTCTCAGATGTGATCAGAGATATGGTACACATTTTTCTACTCAAAGTTGGCCAACAATTCGGTGTCAGCATCATATCTCATAGGTAATTGAAAATGGTTTAAGAAAACCATTGCTAATTCGCCAAACGTAGAGTATCTTGAGCGGTCGAGCTCAATGTACCATTTCGCAGCACTCCCGAAGAGAGTGCATTGAAACAAACGTAATTGTATGGGGTCGACTCTCAATGAGTTGAATGAGCACCATAAGTGGAAGGTAGTCACATGATCACCTGGATCTTCATTAGGCTTGCCCTCAAATTTTGGAATGTCCAAGGGCAACTTGGTCGGCATAGGAGGCCAACGTGGATCGTGACAGATTGGGTCATTTAATCATATTGACAAGTATGGCAAATGGAAAGTTTCCAGAAACAGTAGCTTCGATTGTTGAATATGTACAGGAGGATAGGGGTCTGGGTTTTGGCTGGCACCAGGTTACCAGGAAATGTTATTCTGTTGGCCTGGATTCAAGTAAAAACCATGGCCTAGGCTAGCATTCGGATGCTGCGCTTGTTGAGACGTCATCGACTGACTCCTATAATAGGACGTTGAGGGCTAAGAAGGGATTTCTCTCGACATTATGTTCCAAATATTTTGGAAACAGTTTCCCCCTGTCGATATGACGGGAATAGGTACAGAGCCTTGCCCGGGGTTCCATTGACCATGGAAGGGGTTTCCCCCGATCGAAATCCCTGACGAGGGAACTAATCCCTGCCATGGATTACAAGGTCCTTGAGAAGTGTGTGCCCCCTGTGTAGGAATAATACCCTACGCAGGATTTTGTGATCCAAAACGACGGTTTCCCTCGGCTGAGATGACATCTGACAATAATGCGTTGTTACCAAACATGTTGAACAAAGAGAACGACAAAGAACCCACCAGTGTGGTACTGGAAGAAGTTCCTTGACTACTTGCTCCGGGGCAGTTGTAGTTCATGGTCGACCATACAGAATGTTGAGAAGCACCGCCGAGAGAGGGAGACGATGGAGGTATATGACCCCCGCCGTAAGGGAAAGAATTATAAGGGCTGAGGTGCCCCCCATAGACCCTTGCAGAGGAGCATTAGATCTCCCTGCCCCTAGATCCATGGTCTGAAGAGTGGAGTAGGATAGGACAGAGTTCGTACTAAAGATGAGCATCTCGTATGAGAACGGAGGGCTCGTTGCACTCTGTGTAAACAATGCAATGATCACTGCCATGGAAGGAATCGGACCACTGCTCGAGGTAGAGGCGGTAGAGACCATGGTGGCCCGGACCTGCGAAGGTGAGTTAGGAGGCGAAAAACCCCCTGTTGTGATAGTCGTAGAGGGAGTATGAGGACCCCCTTACGAAGTAGCAACATTTTCTTCCATTGCTTCTTGCAGGACTATTTGGCGCTCGTGATGCGTTACCCTTGGGGAGAAAAGATGTATCAAGAGTGGCGCCGACAAGTCAGTGATCAGAGGGTTATACGGATTGAGAGTTTTTGCTTCAAGGTAAGAAATAGTTGGTTTCTCCGGATTCACAAGTTCTCCTCTTAGGGATCGCTCAGTTATAGTTTCTTGTTGCCCGGTCACCTCAAATGACCCTTGCAGGTCAAGTCTTCGCCTTAGCGGTGGCGGAGGTGTCTCCACTTCAACCGGTGGAAGACCCAAAAGCCTTCGTGACCGGCGGAGCTCTTGATCTTCCACTGTGTGATAAGATCAATGACACACTAAGGTTTTTCTAACGTTGAAGATAAAACACACACTAGAAAAAGTTCCTATGAGATATAGCAAGCAAACCACTACAACTAGTTGGAAGAACAGTTACACCAGCCAACACTAGAGCAACTTACCAGTGCAAGTGAAACTCGAATACGGAATCACCCTCCGGGTATACTCTGCAAATCGTGGCCTGATGTCTATCCCATGTACCGTAGTATACCCCCATAGTCACTTGTGTAAGTCCCTGATATATAGGCAACTAGGTTTCCAGCTCGTGAACAACTACCAGGTGGGTACAGTAGACAGTTGGGTGGACCGCAATGAGCAAGGTATCAAGCCCAAAACCTATCGAGGGTATTGAAAGAAAATGTTCCAGAAGACAACTGAGGACCTCAAATAGATTCGAGACCCACGAAGCTCCATGGAAAATGCGATCAACATAATCCCAAGATAAGTCCTCTATATGCGTTCCTCCGCTATGATTGGTCTGACTTTGGAGGGGCTATCTCCGCTACCTTTCCATATGTGACCTCGTGTTTATCCCCTGTGTTAGAGGGGGGTCCCGGATAGTTTTCACATTACTAGACTTCTACACTCCCTAGCACAGACTCGTATGTTTGTTTTATAGCCTTGAAGAGTTTCCTCTCCAACCTAAATCAAGGCTCTAGCCTAATCTAGTTGATGGACCCTACAAACATGAAGTCTGATTAATTTTAATTAAGCGTTAATTTTAAGTGCTTTATCTTAATTCAAAAGGAACATAAATGAAACTGGTGGTGTTTGTAAAGAGACGAAAGAGAAGAACAAATGCTGGGAACTAAATTACTTCTTTTTCAACAAATAAAGATTTGCAAATTGAAAATTCTTTAACCAACTTTTCTAACTAACTTTTCTTTCCAATATCTTTTAAAAGAAGAACTCAAAAATGAATTTCGCTCGAATACGAGCTACTTAAAGTCCTAATCATTCAGTAAAGAACTTAAGAAATCACTCTTCGTCCTGACAAATAAAGACAACTAACCTAACTACTTAACCAAACAAGAAAATGAAATCTTTTTATTTATGCTTCAAAATAAGAAACTTGAAAATGAATTATTTTCTTTTCTTCTAAAGCAAGTAAAAAGCAAAAGTGAAGACAAGATGACACCAAAAACTAACTTCTAGTCTACTTCAACTCGCAAAGACTTACTGACAATGCTAAACAAGCTAATCACAAAAAACTCTCAAAACTTGTCTCAAACCCTAATCAAGAAAAAACAAGAAATATTGATTAAAAAAAGATAATTGTTGTCAAACCTAGGCCAAAGACTGTAAAAATAGAGACTAGGACTAGATCAAGAAAACACCTGAGAAATATGGTTTCTCCCGGGGAAAAGGATGAATGCCTCTTCTTTAAAAAAGATTTTCCTAACACAGGCATGCAATTGATACTTCAACAGCCTGCGTATGTACACGGTCTGTCCAAAGATAGGGTGTGTATGTATGCATATAGACCCACTGCAGGCCGCGTACACCTTTGTAAACTTCTCGAAAAAAAAAAATAACAGCTAAGAAAACCAGGAAGGGAGTACTAGTATGGAAGACCAGAATCCCTTAAAGATACAAAAACTCAAGAAACTGTAAATAAACCAATTAAAGACACCCCAAAACAAAAATCCCCTAAAAACCCTAGAGGCACCCCAGTATTGTCGCCAATTCTGCTATAGTGGGAAAACCCCCCTAAGGAATACACTAGGGTTCTAAAGTGCAGGCAGAGCTAACAGTCTATAGTCTCCTACTTTTAACAACTATCCCGAAAATACCCCACATTCATGCATAAATTACAAATCATAGGGATCTGGTAGTCTTACCTTAAACTCCGTGTCTGGTATCAATCCCTTTGCATTCGGTTATTCCTCGACCACAAATCTCCTCCCAAGGTTGACCCGCATTCACCAAAATAAAAACAAAAGACTACGAACATGCATTCTATATATGAATTAGCAGGTTATATGTCATAATAAAATGTAAATCAAATATCAAGATGGAACACATCATATGGTGGGACGGAAAAAGTACTTCTTTATATTAATCTCACAAAGTCACTTACAAAATGAGATTGGCGACTGCTCCTCGAACCTAGTCCTGGGCTCCTCTTCACCAAGCTACAACTTATTCCACATGTCTTTCTTCTCTTCAATTCTCTCTAGGGAAATGGCATAATCTTGCAAATGGAGGAAAAAGGCTAGAATAAGAAATTTTGGGTCAAAACTCATAATGTGGCTGCAAATTCTTGGGGAAAGGGGGGAATTATGAAATGGGAAGAGTTTCACTGCTTTCATGCCTTGTTGGAATGGGACCCCAACACCTTCTTTTATATGCCAAAAATATAGTTGTTTGGTTAGGTGACAGGCTATGGGTGGCCAATTGGTTAGGAAACTACCCAAAATCCCGTATCCCCTTGCATCTTTTATTTTTTGAAACTTTTGTGGGTATACGCGGGCTTTAATGGTGCAACTAACATATGTACTTGGGCTGTATTGGTGCAGAAAGAGTACATACGTGAGCAGTAATGGTGCAGGGCGCATACATCTTCAAAAATAATATTTTTTAAGAAGAGATTTCAGTGATAGCTTGGGAAAAATGGCAAGTAAGATGGATTGATGCCATGTATGCATGTAAGGTTCAATTTAGGGTTATAACACTTCCCTCCTCAACAAGATATTTATATCCTAATTTTTGTACATATACCCCTCATGGGTTTAGAGACTAGACCAACTAATCATCCTCCTCTCTAATTTTGGCATTGCTTTCGTTTGAAGAATCTGTGTATCTCTACCATTCTCTACTCAAAGGCCTAACTCCCTATGGGATATCCAATCTTGGTGCACTATGGTTGTCCTATCCTAGTTCACAACGTATCGTAATACTTTAGAGCTCATGAATTAATTGATGTGATATTCCATGCCTACCTTTGATACCAACCCAAGGGTTTAGACCTATTTGCACTCTACCACATTTACCCACTTTCCATATCAACCAGTTTCCCACCAAATGAAAATATGAGTTTACAATTTTCCACGCACTTGAAGGATTGTGTACTTATTTTCTAGGATTTATGATCCATTCCTCCATAATGTCTGAGGAAATGAATTTTTATTTAACAATTTGCACCTACAATCCATTTCCGTGAATTAACCTCTAGACATTCTTTGTGCAAGTGATTTTGAAAAGAAGAATGGGTTCTTTAGACTCCAACCGCTTTTTTCATTTGGTAATGCTGAATTTTTCCATGAAACCCAATCAAAACCCTTTTTATCTTGTTTCCAATACCAAAGGAATCTATAAAATTATTTCCCTATAATTCCGAGAAATCTTCTGCGAATCCATGCCAACAATATCCAATATATATTGGAATTTCTTCCAAGACAAATTTGATCAAGACCAATCACAACCCCCTGATAAATACACCTATTACACCATGCATTAAGATTTTTTTCCACTTTGGTCATCCACCATTGCCAATCATATTTTTTTACATATTTGTCTTCAAATGAAAACCTAAGTATTCCACACCAAGATCTAAGTCTACTAGTGGGTAAGGAAACATTTGTGGAATGGATATGTTCTTGTGCTAGGTAATTTGGCACAAAGATTTTGTTGATTTTTGTAAGTTTATTATCATTCCTATAGCTTTATAAAATAATTACATGATATCTCTAAACTTAAGATCCCTTCTACATCCCTCATAGAAAATCAAGATGTCATCAATACACACTAAGTGAATAATATTTCATGAAGTAGATATTTGAACTCCCTTGAACCTACCATTTTCAACATCCTCTTTTATAAGCCTACTCAGTCCTTCAATAATTAGAAGTAAAAGGAGAGGGGATAGATGAAAACCTTGTCTAATTCCTCTTCCAGGTATAAAGAAGAGTGATGCTACCCCATTTATCAAGATAAAAAAAGATGAAGAAATAACACAATTCATTACCCATACTACAAATTGATGAAAAAACCCAAATGAATGAGCATTAGCTTGAGATATAGCTAGCTTACCCTGTCGTAAGATTTGGAAATATCCACTTTGATCACCATTGATATTTGAGTCCTAATTTCAATTGAATGGAGTCTTTATTGAGCAATCCCTACTTCCTGCTTAATTTTTCTTCCCTCTAGGAACCCAAACTATTCTTCAGAGATTTTCTATGATATGATCGTTTTTAATCTCCATGATGTTACCTTGGAGACAATTTCGTATATACAATTAGGTAAGGATATTGACTTGAATTTCCAAAAGGATGCAGGATTCTCATCCTTGGGAATTAGATCAAGGAAGGTAGTGTTCAATGATTGTAGCATTTTCCTAGTAGTTTTTGCGGCCTCTACCACTCTCCTTAAATATTTTCCTATAAAATCAAAACATCCTAAAAAATTCCATAAGGAATCCATTAGGCCCTGGATTTTTGTCCTTTTGGAAAAATTGAAGAGTGCAAAGCAACTATTATTTCCTTACTTCCTCCATCAAAGCTTGATTTTCTTCAAGATTGATAAAACTTGGAAACAAATTTAACAATTTAATTACCTCTACTATAGTGGCTCGAGAATCTTCTTTAAACATGGATGAGAAGTATTTTACTCCATCTACAACAATATCCTTGAGTTCCCATGTGCCATATTCATTTTTAATTCTCCATATCGAATTAATATTCCTATTGGAGTTGTCATATTTATGAAAAAACTTTTTATTTTCATCTCTCACCCAAAGCCATAAAGATCTACTCTTAAGCCTCCATTCTTTTTCTTTTTCCAAAATGATTTTCCTTTTTTTTCCTTCCAATAATTTAACCTCTAATTTATGTTCCTCTATTAAAAACCAAAATCCTTCATTGTTGTAGTGATATTCCAAGGTTTCCTCCACCTCCTTAATGGTTTTATCATCCTTTTTCATATTTTGTTTGGCCCATTGAATATATACCTTCTTTGATTTTTTAATATTTGGGTGGAATTGTAAAGAAAATGACTCTTTTCAATCTCCATTGTAGGACTTGCATACCTCCATTTTTTATATAAAATCCTCATCTTTTATCTGTTCAGTGTTCATCTTTAAAGGACTAGCTTGCTTCTCTTCGGTAGTGGTTGTTTCTAATATGAATGGGTTGTGGTCAGAATCTCCCTCCCCCACTCAAGCAAACCGTGTGTTTTATTCAATTTAATTCATCAACGAAATATTCAAAAATCAATAACTGATTAAACCTATTTTCAATGCAAGCCCTTCCTAATCTCTTATTCCTTTAGATTG
Organism: Picea mariana; assembly: GCA_032191745.1. Classification (NCBI taxonomy): domain Eukaryota; kingdom Viridiplantae; phylum Streptophyta; class Pinopsida; order Pinales; family Pinaceae; genus Picea; species Picea mariana. The sequence continues at coordinate 11,624 of JASDQU010292604.1, forward strand.
GGGACAATTTGGTAGGATCAACATCTAGTAATCCTACTTCTTCCATCATGTTTATGAAATAACTATAAAGACATCCCACATGTGCATTTGATCCCCAAACTTATGAGGATCCCAGAGTAAAGTTTAAGTCCCTTCCCACCACAAGTAACCCAAATTGTATCCAATTCCATGTGGAAGAACTTATCCCAATACTCTATATTGTAAACATATGGTCCATATACATTCAGTAGAGTAATTTCTTTCCCAATATCAAGAGAGAGGATAGTAGTCCCTAGACTTGTTGTAAAATCCCAGGAACTAGTGAATTTAAATGATAATTTATTCCACCCAATAATGTTTCCCCTTGGCCTTCCAATAGCATTAATAAAAGTAAACTCTTAGTTACCTGGAATTTTGGAACTTGTTCCTAATAATTTTTCTCTCCATTGGTCATAATTTCTTGTAGAAGAATAATAGAAGGTTTTATTACTTCTACCATTATTTTTAGATCCATTTTTTTTAATGGATTGGCCAACCCTCTTTGGTTTAGAGTCATGGAAATCATTTTGAACCCTCTTTCTAGGCATTTTCTTTAAGGGCCCTGTTGACCAGTCCAAATGGTTTTTCAAGCAAGTAAAGGAGAATGCCCGATGGTAGGTCCCAATCAGACCTACTCTCGTTTGGGGTAGAGTTTTCGACCAACATGTGGGCCTAGTTTCCACTAAGAATTAAAAGAAAAAGAGAGGAAGGGCATGTGCAAGATAATGATGGTCTCTCATGGCACAATAGTGGCAATTCAAATGTGGAAAACAACAATCTGTTAACTTTGAGGGATTATTCAAGGTACTTTTACAATGAATTTGAATATGGTGTAAAAATATGAAACTTAGGAAATTGAATTATCTTTTCGAATATATAAATTGTATTCATAGAAATTGTTAAAAACTATGTGAAATTTGATTTTTCTAACAATGGTATGTTATTTTTCCAGCAAAATATAAGGTATATGTCTCCGTTTGTGTAGGTTTTGAGTACCTTAACAATGGAATTTCCTTACAAAAAATTGTATAATGGTAGAGAACCCACTTTTCTAGTAGGGTGTAGTTTTTCAAAATTTATGATATTAATTTTGTTGGATTACTAAGAGGGGGGGTGACTCAGTAATAACATAATTATAATCCTTTTTCTTCAAATGTTATATCAATGTAGACTTATTATCCAATAATGAGCAGTAAGAAATAAACAACCACACACATACACAGTACACCAGTGTTTTAAGTGGAAACCTAAATCGAGAGAAAACCACAAAATGTTTTTTATTATATGTTTTGAAGAATTACATTCATTGGAAGTACCAACTTCCTTTGTTTTCCAGCTGCAACTGGAAGGAGGCTCCAAACCCCTAGTTTCTCAGGCTACAACCTAAGGGAATATCCAACTCCCCAATTCTCTGGCTACAACCAGAAGGAGGCTACAACCCCCAATGTTCTCCGGCTACAACTGGAAGGTGGCTACAACCACCTGTCCGTGCCCCATCCTGCCACCCTGAAGTAGAAGTAGAATGATGGAACCACTGTCACACTATCACTGTGAGATATACCGTTGTAAACCTGTACCAATAAATATGAATCATGCATCAATCATGCATAAACCTGTACCTCAACCTGTAATCAACCTGTACCATAAACAAGTGCATCAACCATGCACCAACCTGTAATCAACTTATACCATAAACAAGTGCATCAACCATGCACCAACCTGTAATCAACTTGTACCATAAACAAGTCATCCAACCATGTACCAAGTATGTACCAATCATGTTTCAACTACGCATCAACTATCCATCATCAATATGTACCAACATCATCAACTATAAACCTCATGTATGTGCGCCAACTCATCAACTACTTGTCTCAACCATGTACTCAACATGTACCAAAACCAAAATCCCTCATCAATTTCATCATCCAAATCTGATTTTTAGATCTGTAATAGACCTGGTGTATATGATCACATTCCTGAAAATCTTCCTTGACTTTAAAAACAAAAGACTAGCATTTTCATCGAACTTTTCCTTAGTCTCACATGCCTAGATTTGGATTAGTCAACAACCCTAACTTGAAGTAATCATAACTTTGAACCTATAATGTATAAAGATATGAAACTGATACACAACGTTCTTCAGTGTGATTTTTGTAATTCCTCAAAGTGTCACTACTTGAAACCTCTCAGAAAAGGAGTTATAGCAAAAATGGCATACCTTGCTGAATTCTGGCTTATTCTAGAGAGCGACCTTGTAGAGCGTGCCCCGCACAAAATGTTTTATGAATTGATATGAAACCATTAAAAATAATACTCCAAATGGTACCATAACTAACACATTTTGTCTCACTGAATTTGGATCTGCTATGAAGAAGTTATGACGTTTTTACCTAAAACACCTGATTTTGACTAGTTTCAGGACTGGCCACAAACCCTATTTTCCATGGAGTGTAACTCCCAAAATACAACGACCCACAAGAGGAATTTTTTACCACGCATACTTGGATATGTTTTCTCACTTTCATAGCAATTTCACGGTCAGAATCATTATAGAAAAAAAATTATAACGAAAATGGTGAGATGACCTGTAAATAACATACCTTAGAAAGCACCATCAAAAGAATTTATCCTTCCTTGCATTTCGGCCTTCTTTTCTTCACCTTCACTCAGAATTCTGGTTTAGATATCCT
>JASDQU010292605.1:0-11455 GCA_032191745.1 Picea mariana
GCGATCCCTGATTTCCTGAAATGGTTAATCTTACGACACGTGGCCTCCGTCAATTGGATGGCTCAGATCTATCCCAGGGTTTTCATCATGGAAAAATTCCAATTCACGGGGGTTTTTAACCCTCGGGTAACTCCGGATAGGTCCAACGGTTGTCGGGTTTTCCAGCCAAGATCTGACGGCCCAGATTGGTTCCTACCCATGCATTCTTCCAGGACTCCCTGGTCGTGGAAATGATCCACGGTCCAGATAATCTCATGGACCTTGGGGATCTCATCCGTCGATTCGGTACTTCAACCTTATGTTGTCATCTCGGTTTTTCAAGAGGAGCGTTCCTCCTTATGCAGGGTTACTAAGGCCTTATGCCTTCACAACCGCCTTCCCGGTTCTTGATGGGCTTTTCAAGGAAGGTAATTCTATGGGGAGGTTTACTCAGGGTATTATCTGAGGTATATAAGGATGTCGTCCTCCCAAGAACCAGATGTGAAGTCTAAATTTTGATCAGTAAGCACGCAATTAACGAATTCATGAAGACATAAAACATACGTAGTCTTTCCATATAAATATACAACTACTAGTACTGATCAAAACACCATACAATCATTCCTATAATGAAATCATTCACAGTTTCATAGCTTATGAGCATAATTATCATAATAAACATATATATGTATATGTATTTCAAGATGACAGAGGCTAAACACTTATCAGAAATAGCACCAGGGGTCAAGCAATTGCTGAGAGGGGTGCTCGTTTCCACCCAACCGTAGGCCTAACAACTCCCAGCGGATTTACCACTAGCCACCCCCGAGCTGAGACCACGATGCTGTGAGACTGTGTCCCTGTTTGCCAGTGAACAGGAGCGAAGGTTGCAATCCTTCCTCTCTGCTATCACTCACTCTGCATAATGACAGAGTTCTCCCCTCGCGTCTGCCCCCCAATCACTTCTACCCCACACCTTATCCTCTTGCGAGGTTGCATGTGGCGCGATTACCCTCGCGTTGGTCAGGCTTGACGGCTCTACGGATGGGTGGTTCACCTCCCATCCCTCATTAAACCATCTACCTACCAGCCTGCGAGACATTTAATTCAGGGCCAGCGAGCCGCTTTTGGTTCTCCGGGCTAGTGGAGTCCAAATACGATATTAATCCTCGGTGGAAGTTAACGCCACCTTTCCAGGTGCCTTCCACCGCCATCGTGGTCTCTTTTTAGCACATCCCCTCTCAGCAGTCCTGCAATATAAATTCATAATGTTATTACATTCATCGACCTTCTTCATAAGGTCCATTCACATCATACATTCACATTTTCATCATGCTTTAGCATGGTAATTCCTATATTAGGATTAATTACAAATTTGGGGGAAACAGGGTGTTACACACACCCCATAGGAAACATTTTCAAGATTGTTTTCAAGTTGATTTTGGACAAGTTTATTTCGGCGATGATAAACCATGTAAAAGTTTTGGAAAGGGTAAGATACAGATAAAATCACATAATGAAAACCAATGGCTGTTGAAAGAGGTGAAGTATGTTTGTTATTTGAGAATAAATCTAGTTTTACTAGGGAATTTGGTAAGTGAAGGTTGTACATTTACATTCACAAACAATTCATGGAAAGTCACTAAAGGATCATTGATAATAGAAAAAGGAAAGAAGGTAGGTACATTGTATTTATGGACTAGTAATGTCAACTCTTCTATTTCTTTAGTTTCTATAGGTGTAGATACAACATTGTGGCATCATAGGATTGGGCACATGAGTGTGAAGGGGATGCATATTCTCTACTTAAAGAAATTGTTTCCATATTTGAAGCAGGTTGATTTGGATTTTTGTAAGCATTGGGTTTATGGAAAACAAAAGAGAGTCATATTTATTAGAGTTGGGAAGGAAAATAATAGTGAAAGTTAGATATTGTGAATAAAAATGTATGGGAACTGGCTTAGGTATCACCTCTTGGGAACTCTTATTATTATTTTACTTTTATTGATGATACACCTAGGAAAACTTGGGTTTATTGAATTAAAAAAGAATATAATTTTTTTATACTTTTAAGAAATGGAAATGTTTGGTCAATAATGAGACAAGAAATAAGTTGAAGTGTCTCAAATCGGATAATGGAAGTGAACACTACAACAATTATTTTGATAGCTTCAGTTCTAAGACTTATGTGATCAATGGTATTTTGGTGATATTCTTTTGGATTCATATCACCAAAAGTTTGACAGTTATTTTTTATACCATGGGATTCATAGAGAAAATATGGTTTTGGGAATTCCACAATAATATTGTGTGTCATAAACAATGAACGAGACAATCATGGAGCATGCAAGGAGTATAATATTGCATGCAAGATTTCTCTTATAGTTTTGGGAAAAAGCTATGGATAATGTTATTTACTTAATAAATATAGGGCCTTCAAGTTCCTTGCATGGTGGCATTCTAGAGGAGGCATGGATAGGTAAAAAGGTAAAATATTCATTTCTGAGGACTGTCAGTTGTGAAGCATTTGTCCATATTGGTAGACAAAATATAATAAAGATTGAGGCAAAATCTAAGAAGTGTACTTTTATTAGATATGGAGATAATGATTTTTGTTATCACTTATGGGACTATGAAAACGATAAAATCATTAGGAGTAGATATGTGGTATTTAATGAGAATTTCATGTATAAATATTAGTTACAGCGAAAAAAACTCGAAAATGAAAACATAAAATACACAGTGCTTGATGAAATCACAAAAGATTATGAAATTCCATAGGTGCCAGAAAATCAAAATGTTCAACAAAAACAATAGCAATAGGTACCTCAAACTCCTGCAAGTGTTGTTACAATATATACTAGGGTATGTGGACCCCCTGAACAATACTCTCATTCACTATATGATTTGTTGTTGATTGATTCTGGTGAAATAGAAAGATATGAAGAAGCAATGCAGGTAGAAACCAAAAAGAAGTTGGATAAAAAGAATGAAAGAGGAGATGGACTCCTTGGTACATAATCATACTTGGGACTTGTTTCAACTGAATGTAGGTAAAATAGCATTGTAGAATAAATGGGTATATAGGTTGAAGGAAGAAGATGGAGGAAAAATGAGGTACAAGGAAAGAATTGTTGTAAAGGATTTTGAATGGAATAAAAGTATGGATTTTGATGAAATATTTTCTTTTGTTGTTAAAATGACTTCAATCAGAACTATTTTAATTCTAGTGGAAGTAGAATATTTGGATCTTGAGGATTTAGATGTAAATACAACTTTTCTCAATGGGGATTTGGAGGAAGAGATGTATATGCAACAACCATATGGGTATGAGGTCAAAGGGAAGGAGAAATTAGTATCCAAGTTGAAGAAGAGTGTGTATGGCTTAAAGCAAGCTCCAAAGAAGTGGTATTTTAAATTTGATAGGTTTATGATAGAATAAGGTTATAGTAGATGACATTCCGACCATTGTGTTTAGTTTAAGAAATTAGATAATGGCAATTGTATTATCTTGTTATTGTATGTAGATGACATTCTTTGTTGCGGGATCTAACATGAAGGATATAAATGTTCTCAAAATAAAATTAGCTAATTCATTTGCGATGAAGGATTTGAGTGATACCAAGAAACTCCTTGGTATGAGAATAACAAGAGACACAAAAAATTACAAATTAAAATTGTCTCAAAGTTAGTACATAGAGAAGGTGTTGGAAATATTTAAAATGCAGGATGTAAAACCAGTTAGTACACCTTTGGCTAGTCATTTCAAATTGACTAAGGAGATGTGTCCCAATACATAGGAGAAACTATACTACATGTCCAAGGTTCCATACTCGTCGACAATTGGGAGCTTGATGTATGCGATGGTGGGCTCAAGGCCATATATTTCACATGTAGTGGGATTTGTAAGCATGCATATGAACAATCCAAGTAAAGAGCATTGGAAGGAAGTAAAGTGGATTCTCAGGTATATGATAGGTACTACTACTTAGACATTATGTTTTGAAGGTTCAAACACTACTCTACATGGATATGTTGATTCATGCATGCCATGTGATATAGATAACATGAGGAGTACCACACATTATTGTTTTGCTGTAGGTGGAACAACAATATGTTGGATTTCAAAACTGCAAAAAGGTTGTTGCATTTTCAACAATGGAAGAAAAGTATGTTGTTGATACACAGGTTGTGAAGAGATGATGTGAAGAGATAGAATCACCAAGTACAAATGACACAGGTATGGTCGACTCGAAAATTAAAAAAAACAATAGATGGCCAACTCAATCTTAAACGTCCCTTAAATATATAACATGACACAATGGTGACTTGGCAACAAGACTCAATATCTATATGAATATAATGCAACAATGCAGGAGGCATTGAATCTCTCTCCATGATGACTGAAAGAGTAACCAACCAGAGGAATATTTGTGACTCATATTACTAGGATGACTCCTAGCAAAGCTAAAAATCAACTGTAAGACTCAAACATGTGCCATTTTCAAGGGAGACTCGACTGACGTTTCCATTTCATGAATAGATCAATGGAAAGAAAACCCACTCTTTTTTTTTTGTTTTCTTTGTTTTTAGTGTCTCCTTCATGTTTAAACTATCACAAAAGAGAAATAAAAGTATGCTTGGTAGTGTCCTCTTCATTCATCTTTAACGATCCCGAAAAAGAGTTAAAAGAATATTCATGATCTTGTATTTTTCATTTTTTTTAACTAGTCCAAAAAATAGGTAAAAGTGTACTCGTAATATGTATTTTTTGTGTCTTTTAACGAATCTGAAAAAGAGAGAAAAGTTTACTCGATAGTTCCTTTTTCGTGTACTTTAATGAGTCCAAAAAAGAGATAGAATTTTAATATNAGGGAGATAAAAGTGTACTCACTTGGAGAGAATGAGTGGCTTAACATCATGCTCCTATATTCCGAATGCATGGAACCAACCTAAGAAAAATGAATGCCAATGGTACTGGAAAATGAGACCCACTCTTAGTAGTTTTTATGTCCATGGGCAGGTGGATGTAAAACAAAGGTCAAATAATGCAAAAGGTGGATGGTAAAAGGCTACAACAATAGTGGTAACCATGATTTGGACAAACAACAGTGCAACAATGGGGTAAACGACTCAAACAACAAATGCATAGGTGACCATTAAGAAACATGAAAATTTTGGGAATGCCCTCAGGATATGGCCAAAATATAGATGAAGAGAGGAAAATGACTCTCAACATCAGGTCATGGAAGGACTATAGGAGGGTTCCTAGGCCTACGAGAAATCATAACATGGGTACGGAATGGAAATCCTAGTGCCAACTAGGGTGCCCACGGAAGGTAGGCACTATCGAACAAGTTATGACGTGAAAAAATGGAGTGGTTAATGTTTCCACTTTATGGGATCAAACCTAAGGAACAATGGACACAAAATGGATGGTTAATAATTCAAATCATGTATGGAGGGAAAACCCTATCCCTATATGGCAATTTAATACCACATCCCTCAATTTCAGTGAAAGTCTTCATTTCCATAAAAGAAAATTCCCTATTATCTTGTCAACACATGTAAACTAGATGCTAGGGTAAATTTTAATTAAAAATGGAATAAAAATAAAAATAAGCTCATTAAATAAATAAATAACTAGAAGCCACTGACTTTCTCTCAAGGTGAAAAATGATTTTTATCACCCAAATTCTTATAAAAGGAAACTTACCATGGAAAAATATCATTTTTCATTTGCAAAGAGAGGTGAGTGGAGAGTTGTGGAGAAAAACCATCTTCCAAGTGTAGGCTACAAGATATCACTATGGGATATTTATTCAATTGATTTGTAGTTCATCTAAACTAGGTAAGGTATGATAATCCTTACTTCAGTTTTCCTATCATTGCTTTTGATATTTCCAAGGGTAATTTGTGTCAAAATGGCTCGAAATCTTCGGCAACATGGGGTGTCGCTCGATGCGCAAGGGAATCAAGTGGCATATCACTCACTTCCTATGTGACATCCATTATATGTCGTGTGATTCCTTTGTGGCATCACATTACCCCCAAGGTATGCGAGGAATATGAGTAGTACACGGCCATGAGATTTTGGATTGTGACTGATGGGATGATTTTTTATGTTAGGTGTACAAGAGAAAACAATCATGATTGAGCGGAAGGAAAGGGATCATGAGGAAGATGATTTTTCCTCCCAAGGAGATACCCCTATGCTCGAAGATATTTGTGATAGTGGAATGTTGAATTTTTTCTATTGTCCATTGTTTGGTTCACACGAGTACATACTAAACAAGCTAGTTCAGTACTGGAATCTAGACCATGAATGTTTCATTGTAGAGGGAAATGTTCTCTACCTTGAGATTGATGACATTTACTTCTATACCAAATTGTCATGGAAGGAGGTACCATGGAGGGTTGATATTTCACTTGGAGAAAATGATAATTCCACCATGGATTACATAGATCCCAATCCGGGTCATGACAAATGAGTGGAAATATCCCAATATGGGATATCATCGAGTTTCCCTTAAAAACCATTTTATTCAGTATAAATTGAGCAACGAGACAATGCCACATCTCAAAATAAACAGAAATATGTAGGTGGCACTGATGTGCCTAGAACCTACCATCTTAAACTGGTGTGAGGGTGTACTTACCAATATGAAAATTCAGTTGACCTGGTGCAAGACCAAGTGACAAAATTAGTTTTGTTACGGTTCCAATCTAGTGACCTTATTCATGGGAAGGTTACCTTAGCTAAGGCCCCATATAGTGATGGGAAACTTGGTTCCACAAGACCCAATGATGATTCTATAGGTGGAACACATGGGAAGAGTATCGAGGGGAAGGATCGAGGATCGCTATGGACTTAGNTATAAAATATTAGTTATAAAGGAATTCACATATGCAAGAATCAAATTTAGATAGGATAGGGAGCGTCTGCTCTCTCGGGGAAAGGCATGGGGACCTATTGGTAAGTGTATTTTTGGATTTTATATATTTATATATTTTATTTTTATTTTTGAGACATAATTTTTTTTGTGGGTGAAATACGACTGACATGAATTTTGATTTTTCACAGATGTGGGACTGATGCATCTAGAAGGATGGGTCTGAGCCCATCACCGGAGAAACAATGAGAAATACTTAGATGGAGTGGGAGATGATGACTATGGGGAGCTCCACCATGTGCAATGTAAATTGGAGGGGATGAATATGGGGGTCCCTCCCCTATCGATGGATGAGATTCCACCACACCTGTAACGACACACTGAAGGTGTATACCGCCCCTTTTACTGAATTCTTAAGAAGGTGGCTTGGGAAGTATTATGCTACCATGAAAGTCATAACCAGGATGGCTAGATGATAATATCCTCATTTTGGTACTAGATGCAATAATTATCTGGTCAACACTATTTGTATCAAGAGGCCAACAAAGATGCAATTTTATATATGCACCTCATTTTGAAGGATGTCACATGATTTTTGATATGTGTGTGTGTGTGTGTGTGTGTGTGTGTGTGTGCTTGTTCTGGATGCTACTTATGAATATCTAATGATGTTTTTTTCAACCATGTTTATGTACATGCATGATAGATGAATTAACTAATGAGACAAATTCCATTCTAACACATAATGAACCAACGAATTAGGCAACATAATATACCCTCTTAGAACATGGCAATATTTGATATACTCAAAGTAGCATTCAATAAGACAAACCCTCAAATACTTACGTGGAAATGTGAGATGTTTGACATTATAGGCATGATTCAACTGTGAGACCACAAGTTGAGAGTTCAACCTAACAAATAAATGACGGATGCCAAGGGAGAGATCCTTGGAAAAAAGTTAAATGAAAACACTATATTCCACAATATTATTGGTTGCAGGATAAAGGTAGATTCCCCTTGAATTCACTAGCTCATTAGTGGGCGAGAAGATCACCCAGGAAACGAAAGATATATTTCTGGTACTATGACTAGCACCATCAACATATCCAACGTAGATTGAGGTGGGCGTTGACATCTGAAAATGATTTTAGGTACCTAACCTCCCTAACCCCTCAAGTAGGTAGAATGATACGTTTTCTATTTAATAAAGGATGATATTAGTAAATAAGGCCTATATAATAATGTGAACAAGTCAAATTTAAGAAGACTTAATAGAATCTTCCACTTCTAGAGAGATCTTCCTCTAGAATGTTCTTTAGAAGATAGTATTTGTATAAATAGAAGTATAAGATATGCGAAATCCATGTGTTGATAATTATTTTAATAGAGCTATGTTGTGCTATAGGTTCCCCCCTTGAAGAGGAAAGTGAGCTTGCACATGATTATTCTCAACAATTAAATTGGGACATGAATGCATATCAAATTTCAAGATAAGTGGAAATAATCATTATGCCACAAGAAATGGAGCTTTATTTCCCAAAGTCCCCCTTACCTCCCATTGACACTCTCATTATTAGATAGAGAAGATCCATTATGAGCGACAATATGGGTCATCGTAAGCATGGTGGGATAATCCAATGTTTCTAGGGGTATTTTTTTTTTCAATCTTATTGTGGGCGCATTGAAGCTTGTAGATACTTTCCTTGTTCAGAGCCAAGTATACAGAATGGAAGTTGCAATTTTATAAAGGAAATTTCATTGGAGGTTAAGTTGTTAAACCTTTCTAAGATTGATAGAATTTACGAGAGTTCGGAGGTGTTGCGGTATAACCTTCCATTAGTGGATTTCTTTGAGCATTTGAGGTTTTTTAAGTGGAGGTTTCAAAACATGTCTCACAACTTGCATGCTCTATTTGAACTCATAAATATTGATATAATTCATGATAGTGTAGAGGACATTGGGATATATCCTTCGATCACTAGCTTTCTTTTCAAATTTGAGGTATTCTTAGTGGAGGTCACAAAAACTGTTTCACAACTTACATGTTTTTTCTATGAACTTGTTAAGAATTGGAAATTTTGACAATTTGATTTCATTTACTCTTGTCACTCTAAGGGTTTTTCATGTCATACTCATAATAAAGACAATGTTTTGAGCCTATTTTATATTATCATGGATGGACTTTTTCATAATAGTTATTTTCTCCTCGTGACACAATATATATACACAGGATTATAAGTAGGATGTTGCATCAAATAGAGGGAATTCAAGCAACAATTTTTCACCTTAATAGCAACATGTCTTCTCAACTTGAATCTTTGATGGATAGAAATGTAGAATTGGAGGCAAGAGTGGTATTACACGGTATCCAAATTGAAAATCTTACATAAAAACATAATATGCATTTGCAAATTATTCCATATACTAACATAAGCCCTTATTCTAGGATTTATCCTCCTCAAGCTTTAATTGGATCTCTCAGAGAAGTAGTAATAGTGGAAGACACAATCCAATAGATGTAGAGAGATATAGAAATTGATGAAGCATCCTTGAAATGCAAACTAGAGGACAAGAAGGAAGCCCACAATAAGCATGTTTTTAATTAGATTATCCAAGTTTATATGTTTTTCAAATCAAATCTTTTGTTAGTCTAGTTTATTAAAATCCATAGTAGTAGGGTATCTAGTTTTTAGAAGAAACATGTAAGAGAAATGTTCGATGTAGGTAGAAAATTTCCATTTTTTAGAAATTTTTTATTTTTAGAATAAATTATATTAACTCTTTGTATGATACTTTCTTTTAATACAATTTCTATACATTTCAGTTTTAAAAAACAAACTTTTGGGCCTTACCCAAAGAGCTAGGGCGTCCTTATAAAATTTGGGAAGAAGCATTAAAAAGTTGTCTAGAGTTGACAGTTTGTGTAAGGTATTATTATTATTGTCTTAGGTATTTCTTATCATAAGGCATGTGAGAAGTCATTGAGTGTTACTATAAGTACTAAATGGAAATAAATTTTAATTTTTTAAGTTCAAATATCAAGAGAGGTCATAAGATGAAATTGGAGTTTGTATGGGATATTGGCATCAACATTTGAGGAGGATCAAAAATTAAAAAATGGTATTTTTGGATGCTCCCTTGGGGGGAGGTATGGATAGAGTTTTACTAGATCTCAGGTTTTCCAAGTTGGATTATTAGACATGGCTTGCTATGAAGAAGAGGTGAATTATTCTAAAGACTCATAGAGTGAGCGAGAAATTATTGTGTCCCATGGTATACTTAATAGCCATATGGATATAGGTAAGAATGGAAAGCACAAATCTATTTTTCTCGAGGGTTTAATCCTGTCTCCTACACTACTACATATTGAAAATTTTGCGATGATCACTTGCGACGAAAGTACTCTTTCGTCACAACATGCAAGAGAAAAGTTCAATTTTTTTAAATCCACCCTGTATTCGTCGCAATCTCGACACATGTAGTTTGACCAAATTATTATGGTCAATGTTTGTCGCAAGAGAGACGAGTGTACTTTGTCCGTTGCAAGAGCGACGTATGACCTAACCTTAAAATTGACCGTTAAAAATGACCTAAAATAAATAGGTAAAAAAATAAATATTTTTAGGCCGTTGTCGTTGCAAGTGCGATGATAGTGACCTAAAATTGGACTATAAATATTTGATGATTTAAATATGTTGCGACAATCTTGCTATAACAAAGACGGTTCCGAAAGTGTATTTTTGTGCGGAAGAATGTCGTAGAATGTTGTTAGAGGTGGGGAAAAAAGTAAAGCAGGTGAAAAGGGTGATGGTAGATGTTATTGCCCTTGTAAAAAATGTTGCCTCAAACGTCCCATAAGAATTTTAATAACAAAAGCTACAAAACATTGTAGGATATATGGTCACATTGATGGCGGATTGAATGAATATCGTCTCATGGTAATTAGCTATAGATTCATTATCTTTTTTTATTTTGTCAATTTTATATAAAATTATATATATGTATATATATATATATATTGTTTGAATGTTTTTTATAGTATACACTAATTTTGCATGATTGTTTGTAATTATAAAGTTAGAGTTTCCCTCTAACTTTCCACAGAATATTGCACCAAGTATTAGTAGAAATGATGTTGTACAAGCTGAGGAACATCATCATGACCAAGCAAATGAGGATCTGATGGAAGAAGATGATGGGAAAAATCAAGTTAATGATCCCATGGAAGAAGATGATGGGACAAATCAAATTATCCAAGATTTGTTTTCACAGCCGGATGAGGATGGGGAAAATGTTGGTATTTATGATGAACCTCTATTAGAAAAGGAAAATAAACAAATTTATGAAGGATCAAGAGAAAATATTCTCTCTGCTACATTGCTGGTAGTGAACTTAAAGGTTATGAATAATTTGTCGAACACTTGTATGACACAGATACTAAGGTATGTAATATGTTTCATCTCATATTATACATAAATGTTGATTTTTTTTTATTTTTTTTTAGTGTTAATTAATGTGTAAAATAAGAATGCAATTTTTATGATTAATATTCTTACATTAACTAGTTGTTTTTTTATGTT
>JASDQU010292606.1:0-14500 GCA_032191745.1 Picea mariana
AAATGTGTGATTGTAGGACACAACAACTCCATGTGTTCTTTTGAATCTCATGAGGCTAAAAATAAATGCATGGCTATATATGAATTTTGTTATGCTCCTATCACGATCAATGATCACCTTGATAAAGGATATTTTCCCCACATATTAAAGCATCAAATTGATGCAATTGACAACACATGGAATCATGGTATTTTTTAGGGTGAATTATAGCCAAAAGGTGAAATTTTAGGATGATGAATCATATTCGCCTATTTTCAAGGGGAGAAGAGAATTTTGGAATCATATTCACCTATTTTCAAGCAAAGTGGACAAATTTTCACTATTACTAGGGGTTATGTTTTACAAAAAATAATCCATGAATATTTTTTAAAGTAAAATATACTTAAAATGATAAATTTTAGGAGTTTTTTTAAGGTTGGACGAATATTTTATATTAAAATAATTTTTCAAAATTTTGACAACTAATATTTTTTCAAGGTAAAATATAGTTAAAATGCTAATTTTTAGGATTTTTTTAGGCTGGACAATTTTTTTATACTAAAATAATTTCTTTAAGTTTTGGTAGTGAATATTTTTAAGGTAAAAATAGTTAAAATGCTAAATTTTAGGGTTTTTTTTAAGGTAAGATTGATTATTTATATTAAAATATTTTCTTTAATTTTTGAGATATTATGATATGCTCAATAGTGTTTTAGAAGTAATAATTTGTAGCAAGATTTCATTTTATCAATTTTAGCAAGTATGATGTAGCAATATTTCCTTTTATCAATTTTATCAATTTCACGAGGAATGAATTTTGCAGTTTAATCATATAAATCTTATTGTAAGTGGTAATTGYGAGMATTAATTGGTGTCTCTCATTCATCATTATGTGATTTCTATCAAACTCCAAACAATTCCCAAATATAATAGGAATTAATATGAAGTATAAAAATTGATATACTCAAACATTCCACCCAACTAYGTAATATTTATAATCGACTACATACATGTAAAGTGCACTATTTAAGATATGTGTAAATTAGATAATATGAGCCAATTCATGGATATAATGAATATCAACAATCCTGAAATTAAAAGAAGGGACTAGTGCTACACAAACAAACATGCACAATCATAAAATTAAAGCCTAGGTATACTATCACACATATGCAAAGGGGCTTACATGTGGAGAGGGGCTTACATGAAAGATAGAAACAACAAAGGGACTTACATGCAAGATATAAACACAAGGGTTTACATGCAATATATAAACAATAATAACGTTGAATTTGTGGCTAGGTAATTTTTATAATCTTAATTTTATATTTGTTTGGACTAATTTACTTCCCATTATTAGAAAACTCCTAACATTCATTTTTTTTTTCTCTATGGAAGCCCTCTAAGGAAACCCTAGATCATCGCCACAAATATCTCTTTGTTGTCCTCATCATTATGGAGAAAAGGGATGTAGACCCTTCATCGACATTTAAATCTGATATTGAGGCCATCAGGCAATTAGTCAGATCATTGGGAAACCCTTCATCTCGTCCCACCCATTCCAAATTCGTGAAAAAATTGGATCAGATTCTTGAGATTGCTATCCCTCAGGTCACCGCCCACAATGAAGCTTTAGCATATGCGTCCAAGGGTCTAGTTGGGTAGTTCACCGGAATCTGGCCTTCCCCATGTCAAATCGAGCTTTGGATTGTGGAGAATTGGAAACCTCTTATCAGAGGAAGGATGAATCACTTTTTTTGTGGTAAGGGTTTCTATATCTTGAAATTTGAATTTAAAGAGGATATAGATCTTATTTTTTTGGATCTCAGGGTCTATATCTAAACTAGTGGACTCCATATTTTGATCCATAAATTGACATTCCAACAATAGTTCTCTTCTGGGTGAGTTTACCTCATTTTCCCTTGCACTGCTGGGGCGATGATGTTTTGAAGTGTATTAACGATTCTCTAGGAAAATACATTGAAAAATGAGAACCTAAACCAACAATGTATGCTTGTGACAGAATTTGTGTGGAGGTTGATCTAGAGAAGGGATTGACTGAGGCCATCAAGATTTCTCTGGATGAGTGGTCACATCTCCAAAAATTATATTATGAACAAATCCATTTTAATTGTAAGTCCTGACATGAATAAAAACACTTTTCCCATAAATTTACAAAAAACAAGCAAGATCAAGAGGTCCCACGAGAAGAAACATAAGAGGGATGGAAACATGTTAGGAAAAAGGAAAAAAACAGAAGGAATAATGGGAAAAATCATGGTTCCTCAAACCATAATTGAAATCAGAACCCCCCACTAGGGGAAAATCCATATGAAAATGGAGGAAGGAAAGAAAATCAAAACCCCAAAATCCAAGTAGATATGAAAGTTGTAACAAAAAATCAGTTTGCAAGCTCAGGTGAATCAACAATGGGGAAGGAAGACAAAGTGGCGATACATCCTAATCAAAGTTTCTCAATCACCACCGCTAACATGGGTACTCTTCAAGCACCGAAAGGAAAGGTAGTAGATATAGAAGATGATGAAAGAAACAAAAGAATTCCCTTGAAAGTAGAGCAACCAATCATTGTTGAAAGGGTTCCTCCCAAGAAGAATCCTTGGAAGGAAGTTGAAGAGGGAAAAATAACTCATGAGAGAACTTGAAAATTAGGAAGGAAAACAAACTGAGACTCCAGAGAAGAAATACAAAACAAAAATAATTCCTTAGGAAAGAAACATTCAATTGAAATTTCTCTGAGTAACATCGGAAGAAAAGGAAATAGTAAGGGACTAGAACCTTCCGCTCCAAGTGGGCAAGCCCCCTAAATAAAAAATCATGAAAATACTCTCTTKGAATTATAGAGGCTTYGACAACAATATGAAGGTCAAATCCATYAGAGACCTTATCAAAATGAAGAATCCCTATGTGATTCTTGTTGGTTGTGGAGCCTGATTATCTTCCTGATTCATAGGTCTTTGTTTTCAACCATGTTTATACCCCATGAAGACTGTACACCCTAGAAGAATATACACCCCTCCACGCGGGGGGGATTTCAGAGGGGGCTTGTTCCCGAAGGAAAAATTTCCTTGTAAATGTATATGGTAATTTCATATTCAATCTTGACAGTTCATCATTAAGTCACAGATCTAACGATATAAGTTATGTTAGGGGTTTTTTCCCTAGAAGGAAACCCTGTTTTATGAGGGAATTGTATTGCGGCTGTGTATGTGTGTGATTATTGTATTATGAGAGAGGATAATATGAGAGAAAGAAGAGGAATTTACAACGGGTGTGTTTTAGTTTTTATCCCTTCATTTTACTGTATAATAAAAAGGAAGGACTTGGAAATTTCTCTGGTCAATGTATCCCACACTGGGTTATATCTTTGTCTCTATTGTATTGTGTATATTTTATGTTTTATTTATTCATTTGTATTATTTTATTGCTCCGCGATACTGTTTTTATAACAATTAGTATAAGAGATAAAGGTAACTCACATCAAAGAGGGTTCCTGGTTTGAGTGGGAGAAATGGCGTAAGATGGAAAGTTTAGGGTCGAGAAATTTAACGACCAAAACTACTAGTTATGGAAGATGTAGATGGAAGATTATTTATATCAGAAGGATCTATTCCTACCATTGGGTATAATTATAAAATAAGTTGATGACCATGAAGGATGAAGAATGGGAGGTTCTTGACAGAAAGGCACTAGGAACGATACGACTAAGCCTGACAATGTTGGTGTATTTTAATATTTCAAAACAAAAGACAACAAAGGAGTTGATGGACATATTAGCTAAACTGTATGAAAAACCCTCAGTGTCCAATAAGGTATTTCTAATGAAGATATTATTTAATCTGAAGATGTCAGAAGGCGGGTCTGTTTCAAATAATTTAAACGAATTTAATATGGTTACTAATCAGCTAAGTTCTGTAAAAGTGGACTTTGATGATGAGGTCATGGCTCTTATAATCTTGTGCTCATTGCCAAAAAGATGGAATGGCTTGGTCATGGATGTAAGTAACTCTGTCTCTGGTTCAAACACTCTAAAATTTGATGATGTTGTTGGTGTTATCCTTAGCGAGGAAATGCAGCGGAAAAGAACATGTGAGACATCAGGTAATGCATTGACTGTGGAGAATAGGGGAAGACAAAAGGATAGAGGAAAGGACTCATGGAAGCATGGGAATTGTAGGAAGGGAAGATCCAAATCCATTCTGGGAAATATAGAGTGTTGGAATTGTGGGAAGAAAGGACATCTGAAGAAAGACTATAGAGCTCCAAAGAAACAAAGAGATGGACAACAAGAGAAAAACAAGAAGAAAATGTAACATGTGATGTGTTACAAGATGCTTTGATTCTTTTCTGAGTCTTGGGTAGTAGATTCATGGGCTTCATTTCATGCCACACCTCATAGGAAACATTTTCTAGATTATGTTCAAGNNAAGGTACAAATAATGAAAAAGAATGGAAACTAATAGTTATTGAAATAGGTAAGACATGTACTAGATCTAAAGAAAAGTCTAATTTCAACAGGGCGGTTGGAAAGTGAAGGATGTATATCTGTATTTATAGATAAGAAATGGAAGGTCACCAAAGGATCACTGGTGATAGAAAAAGGAGATAAGGTAGGTACATTGTATTTATGTATTGGTAATACCGATTATTCTATCTCTTTAGCTTCTATAGGAGTGGATACAACACTATGGAATCATAGGATTGGACACATGAGTGAGAAGGGGATGTAGATACTTCACAAAATAAATTTGTTACCAGATCTTAAAAAAATTGATTTGGATTTCTGTGAGCACTGTGTTTATGGAAAACAAAAGAGAGTCATATTTCTTAGAGTTGGAAAGGTAAAGAAGAATGAAAAATTGGATCTTGTGCATACAGATTTATGAAGACCAACTTAATTATCATCTCTTGGTGGATCTCGTTATTATGTTACTTTTATTGATGATGCAGCTAGAAAAACTTGGGTTTATTGCATTTGACAAAAATCTAATGTTTTTGATACTTTTAAGAAATGGAAAGATTTGGTTGAGAATGAGACAAGAAAAAGGTTGAAGTGTCTCAGATCAGAAAATGGAGGTGAATACTACAACAATAAGTTTGATGATTATTGTTCATACCATGGGATTGATAGAGAGAAGACAGTTCTAGGAACACCACAAGAAAATGGTGTGTGAGAAAGGATTAACATGACCATCATGGAGCATGCAAGGAGTATGAGATTGCATGCAGGTTTCCCCTTACAGTTTTGGGTAGATGCTATAGATACCACTGTTTACTTGATAAACAGAGGACCCTCAAGTTCTTTGGATGGTGGCATTCCATAGGAGGCATGGACATGTAAAAAGGTAAAATATTCATTTCTAAAGACTTTCGGTTGTGAAGAATTTGTGCATATTGATAAAGAAAATAGAAAAAAGCTTGAGGAAAAATCCAAGAAGTGTACCTCTATTGGATACAATGTTAACGATTTTGTTTATCTCTTACGAAATTATGAAAATCACAAAATCATTAGGAGTAGAGATGCCATATTCAATGAGAAGGTCATGTACAGAGATCAGTTGTAGGGGAATAAACAAAAAAAAGAAAAAAACATAATACATAGTGCTTGATGAGATCACTAAAAAAGAAATTCCAAAGGTACCAAAAAATCAAAATGTACAACAACATGAGCAATAGGCACCTCAAACTCCTACAAGTGTTGTTAGAATATCTACCAGGTTAAGTAGACCCGCTAAACGATACTCTCCTTCACTGTATTATTTATTGTTGATTGATTATGGTGAACTAGAATGTTATGAAGAGGCAATGCAGGTAGACTCTAAAAAGAAGTGGGAGCAAGGCATGAAAGAGGAAATTGACTCCTTGGTAAATAACTAGACTTGGGCCTTGGTTCGGTTTCCTACAGGAAAAAGAGCATTGCAGAATAAATGTGTTTACAAGTTGAAGGAAGAAGATGAAGGAAAAAAATGGTACAAGGCTAGACTTGTTGTAAAGGGGTTTGCAAAAAATAAAGGTATAGATTTTGATGAAATATTTTCTCCTGTTGTTAAGATGAATACAATTAGGACTATTTTAAGTCTTGTGGAAGTAGAAGATTTGCATCTTGAACAATTATATGTAAAAACAACTTTTCTCCATGGGGATTTGGAGGAAGAGATTTATATGCAACTTCCAGAGGGTATGAGGTCAAAGGGAAGGAAAATTTTGGTATACAGGTTGAAGAATATATTGTATGGCCTAAAGCAAGCTCCAAGGCAATGGTATTTGAAGTTTGACAAGTTTATGACAGAACAAGGTTATATTAGATGTCATTCTAATCACTGTATTTATTTTAAAAGGCTAGAAAATGGAAGCTATATTATCTTGCTATTGTATGTAGATGACATGCTTGTTGCAGGGTCTAATATGAAGAATATAAATGTGCTCAAGAAGAAATCAAATAATTCATTCACGATGAAGGATTTAGGTGCTGCAAAGAAAATCCTTGGTATGAGAATAACAAGAGACAAGAAAAATCACAAATTGACATTGTCTCACTGTGAGTACATAGATAAGTTGTTGGAGAGGTTTAGAATGCAGAATGAAAAACTAGTTAGTACACCTTTGGCCATCCATTTAAAATTAACCAAGGAAATGTGTCCCAAGACACAAGAGGAGATAAAATACATGTCCAAGGTCCCTTATTCATCAACGATTGGCATCTCAATGTATGTGATGGTTTGCACAAGACCAGATATTGAAAATGCAGTGGACGTTGTGAGCATGTATATGAACAATCCATGTAAAGAACATTGGGAGGAAGTAAAGTGGATTCTTAGGTATTTGAGACGTACTACTACTCATGCATTATGTTTTGGAGGTTTAGACACTGTTCTACAGGGATATGTTGATTCAGATATGGCAGGTGATAAAGATAGCAAGAGGAGCACCATAGGGTATGTTTTTACTATAAGTGGAACAAAAGTAAGTTGGATTTAGAAACTGCAAAATCTTGTTTTACTTTCAACAACAAAAGCATAGTATGTTTCTTTTACAGAGGCTAGTAAATAAATGATTTGGTTCTAGAGGTTTATGGAGGAATTGTGAAAGAAGCAAGAGAATAACAGGTTGTACCATGATAGTGAGAGTGCCATTCATCTTGCAAAGAGCTCAACCTTCCATTCAAAGACTAAGCACATACAAATCAAGTACCATTTCATACGATCCATCTTGGAAGATGGGCATTTGAAGTTGGAAAAGATACATACTAGCCATAATCCCACAGACATGTTAACAGAGGGAGTAACCAGGGAGAAACTGAGTTCCTGATCAATTTTAGTTGGCCTTCAAGCATCAAGGTGAAGATGAGAAATTTTCAGGGTCCAAGGTGGATCATATTCCAACAGGTACAATAGCAGTGGAGTTGTTGTGATCAGTCTCCAAGTGGGAGATTGTTGGTTGTGGAGCCTGATTATCTTCCTGATTCTGTAACAACCCTAGTTGAATATATGCTTAGGGATTATTAAGTAAAAATTAATTAGGTAATTAATTGTCGTAACATGGTTTTAATTAAACAAAGATTGACATAATAATATTAATTAAATATTAATTAATTAATTAATTGTTATAATTTTGATTAATTAATTAATTACCTATCACATTCAATGACATGGGTAATAAATTTAAGAGGGTTAATAATTTTAATTTGTTTAATTAAATGATTTACGTATACGAAGGGGATAAGAAACATTAAATATAAGGATAAGAAACATTAAATAATAGGATAAGACATTAACTAAGAGGATAAGATAATGAATGTAGGGATAAGGAAATTATTGAGGTGGAAAGGGTTAGTGAAGGAGGGATATGACGGGAGGAGTCTTACGGGAAGGGGGGATTATTTTGGGAGAGGAGGAAGAATCATTGGAAGGGGGGAAAGACTGTATGTCTGAGGGGATTATTTTTCTGGTGTGGGGGAGTTTGTTTTATGGGTTTTTGGTGAACCACAAGTAGGGGGCACTGGTTTGCTGGGGGTTTTGGGCACGGGGGCCAGGATAGCCTTACTGTATCTCGGAGCTAGGAAGCTAGACAGGCTGCTCCTAGCTGGTAGGGAGGAAACACGGTTTGGGAAGAGTTGGTCAGCGCATCAGGTAGCAGCAAAGCAACAGGATAGACAACCAGGTCAGCGGAGAAATTAGCATCAGGAAGAGGTAATTAAATTTTATTATGTTAATTTATTTTTCATGCTGTAAATAGATTTGAATTCCAACATAATTTTTATGCTTGTAGGATGTGAATGAATGATTTACATATAGAGAAAGGAAATATATGTTAATTGAATTAAAAGTTGTATTTTATGGTTTCTACACATGGTATCAGAGCTTCATTTTGAATCACTGGAGCCTTAAGGGCCTACCTACCCGCCTACCCAATTTAGAAATGGAACTGTACCCACCCAAAAATTAGATAAAATTAGATAAATCTGGGCCTGAGGGCCAAGTTCCAACTCCAACTCCAGCTCCAGCTCCGCCTAACCTGCAAGCCAAGCACACATTTATTTTTACACAGATATAGATATAAATAAAAATAACATACTGAAAGTTTTTAGCACAAATATAGACATAAATATAAAATAATATATATATATATATATTATATATATCTATTATTATGCGAAAAAAAAATTTATTTACAAAGCACCTAGGTACCTAATACAACTATATATATATTTATATACAAAAATTAAAATCTTCTGTATACGACAACAATTTTGAATAGGGACAATGTTACAAATACCATAAATGAACATTTTTTTTTCTTCTTTGTTAGCCTCACATTCGGCAGTCATGAACAATGTTTAGTGCCTTACTAACCACACTGTCCAAAATAAAGAGCTAACTAGACAAATATAAATATCAAACATATTTATAGATGGAGGAGAACACACTATGACATAATTACATTTGTAATTGTTATACCTACAAAACCGAAACATCAAACTTGAAATAAACTTAAATCTCTTTATCTATTTTTTTATTATTATTTCTCTACAAAAAAAAAAAATCAAATAAGAAATATCAGAGAATATTGTTTAAGTGAATCTTACCGCTATTTCAATTGCAAATGCATGAAAGAATTGGCCTAGTGGCAAACTACAAAATTCAGGAATCTAGGCACAACATGTATCCATAGAACACAATCAATCGATTTCAAATTCATGTGGCAGCACACCAATATTCTCAGAGATAGAGCAAACCCAACTTCTGTATATGTTGAACCACACTGTATGAAAGTGAATGCTACTGACAGAGTTTAGTCCAGTCACTTAAAGGAGACCGGACCCACGCTGCATGAAAGTGAATGCCACCGTAAAGAGTTGTGTGTGCGCACAACTGACCTAGTCTATACCTAAGCCATATTAGATATCAAACTATTATGCCAAATTCTGAGTCAACACATAAGTCTATACAACACATAAACCAATACAATCCCAGTGCAGTGCCAATCCCATCGTAACAATCAAATGCAAATTGACCAACTCGGTAACTAAGCCAAGCCAAGCCATGTCGAACAATCACAGAACCACAGCTGAACGTCTTGAAGCATGCATCTGTGACTTGGTCGGTTTCTATGTCCACTACACATGGTAGCAATTTTCATATCTCCAGGAAGAGATGCCGCCACTTCCTAAACGTTCTCCTTACTATTATAGGACATCATTTGTTGCTTATGGAAGAAATACAGATTCCCAAACATAGCTATGCACGACCTGGGGCATGCCCCAATACTCCACATGTTCTCCACTCTGTTCCAAATGCCTGTACTAGGATCGTATACTTCCACACTCCTCTCGAATCAACCCTATGATTCTGTGGTGTACCCACTTATCACAGTGAATTTTCCATCCATAAAAACTCCATGGAATTTGTCTCACTCTTGTCTCATGGGAGGCCAAATTTCCCACTTGTCTTCATTCACATCGTAAGCCTTTGTGTTCGACAGAGCGTTTTTATTGCCGTCGTGTCCTTTGGCAACATAGATAAGCCCATCAGAAGAAACAGAGTAGGAAAATAAGGATCGAACCCTTGGCATATCGGCTCCCCGCCGCCATGTATTGGACTTGAAGTCATAGATAAAAATAGAATTCATTGCCTCCCAGTGGAAGGGATGCCATCCTCCAATGATAACCAGTTTCTGATCCACCCAAACGCAGTGACAGAAGAGGGGAATCCCATCAGAAAATTGGGGAATTAGAGGGAGCCTGTCCCAGGCGCCCTGCAGAGGGTCAAATAAAGTTAGCCGATAAGCTGACACTCCCTGCCTCTTATCTTCCATGGACTTCCCCTGAGAAATAGCCTGAACAAGGCATATCAACTACTCGCTCATCCCAGTTATCTTTCTATCTGCATAGAACCAGGGGCTAGTCAGCATAGCCTCCTAGCTTCTACACACAGATTGGAGCTTCTCGTGCGATTGGTAAGACACTTTGAGCAAGCACTCTCGACTGATTTCGTCTGGAAGACTGGGAATAATCTCCATGAATCCACCTAGAGAATGATCCTCAAGCCAAACAAAAACTAGTTTCCAATTAAATCAAGAGATTCGAGGCTGCCTTGAGCCGTTTCACAGCTTTACCTTCTAGGACGGGGTTCTACTGCAGGTACCAAAATTGAATAAGAATCTTATAACACTCAGAGGGTTTCTCAAACAATGACATGCGAGCTGCCCCTCGACCAAGCCCTTCTTTCACACCTCGACTCTGCTTTCTCTTGAAGCACAAAACAATTCCCAAAGACTAGCGACCAATGTCAGAGACAAAACACACAAGCCATCGCCCAAGCACCAGCGCTCAGAGCCGAGCATCGAGCTTGCCGTGAGGGAGAGAGCATAATGGAGAGGCGACAGAGTTCGTGTAAGGTTTTAGGGGAAGAGAGATCGAGAGAGAGTACATGTAGGGTTAGGTTTAGGTTAGGAGGATGCTCGAGGGAGCATGGTGGGCACGTTGAATCCATGCGTGCTCACACTTGTTTTTGTTTTTTTTTTAATTATTTTTGATTTTTTTTTTTTTTTATTAATTATTTTTATGTTTTTATTATTAAATTTTGTGTGTGTTCGTTTATGTTTTTTTATTTTATTATTTTAGTGTAAAAATAATTAGGTTAATTTAGTTTAAATTAATTTAAAGCTAATTTAGGATAATTTAGTATAAAGTAATTTTTTTTTAAAAGATAATTAAGTAACTTGAAAAATTATTAGTGTAACTATTTTTTTTTTTTTTAAATTAATTGTATATTTAGTGTAAAGTAAACTACATTCAAGTTAATTAAAATATTAGAGGGGCCATGGGTTTTGAACCCAAGACCACCCACCAAGCGAAGCACCTTAAGAAGAGAACTAACACCAACACGCCCTCATAAGTCTTTACAAATAAATTCTTATACTTAATAGATTAATGGTAACACTGTATGATTAGAGTGGTATCATTATTAGGAAGATATAGTATGAAGATTAAGAATAACTGGCTTATTACCTGACCTATTGATCCGGAGCCAGCTAACCGAGTTGAATCATAACTAGTGAATGCACCAAAAATCAAGGTAAAGGCTTATTTAGCGCTGCTGATATTTGTATCCTGAAGTATAATCTCTGATTATCCAAGTGCCAAGCTCATGATACCATACACACAACTCATTGAGCCAAGCGCCAAGTCCCTCCACTCCATTCCACCAGTCAAAGTCAATGCTAAATCTCAATGCAGCATTCGAAAATGCCAACACTAGGCGCCAAGGAAAAGCTCACGAGTCAAGCATCGAAGGATATTTAGTTGTAAGTGAAAAGTTAAAAGGACTTAGACTAGGACAAGCGGGAAGGAGGCGACATACGCACTAGGAGAGTAAGCAAGAGGAATTGGCGAGTATGGCACAAGGCTAGCATAGCTACAGGGCAAGGGAACCAATAGTTTTTAATTAGGGTGAAGAAATCAAGCTTAGACGCTTAATCTTAATCCTAACCTAGCCAATCCCCTAAAGAGAGTAATGTCTGTTTACAGACAAGTAAAGAAAACTTACGCCTAACCCTGTTTCTAGTTTGAGTAGCACCAATTTGAAACATCCTTGAACTCACCCTGACAACTTTGGTTGATTCAGGTTAAAGCATACAGGATGGTTAGGACTCGAGGGAATCGAGGCAGGGGAGAATTGTCACAAGCACCGCCAACACCACCAGCGCCACCGCCACCATCGCCCGAACTAGCTCTCATACTGCGCTCGTTGGAGGCCATTAATGAGACTTTAAAGGGGCGACAACCAACAGGGACCGAAGTGGAACCCCCACCATCTGGAATGGGTAATCCAGAAGCATCAAGGGATTAAGGGGGAGGACCTCCACTCGAAGACATCACTCGAGAATTGCAGAAGATCAAACTTNTTTGCCTTAAGGGACTATGCGTCCAACTCAAAGGCAAAGATCGCAATTTTTCAGTTAAGAGACAATGCCTTGAATTGGTGGGGCAACCTGGAAAGACAACTGCATCTTACCCCAGACACAGTATCTTGGGAACTTTTCGAGGAGAGGTTCCAAAGGAAATATCTGCCAGCCTCTTATGAGGAACAACAGGTAGGGGCGTTTCATGCCTTAGTACAGGGAAACAAAACTGTAGAAGAATATGAGATCAGAGTTATGGAATTGGTCAAATATGTTTCGTATAAGGATAATGACCAATGACAAGCAGAACGCTTCGTATATGGGCTAAACCCTAAGATCAGAGCTATGGTGCGGATGTGGAAACTGTCTTCGGTAGCAGAAGCAGTGGAAAATGTACGTTATGCGAAGGAACACATGAACTTAACTGGGGGTACAAGACTGACATTTCCTCATCGTCCTGGATTTGTTGGGAAGGCCCCTAGGACATTTTCCAGGGGAGGGGGCTCAAGGCCACCACCATATGGTAACAGAGTCACGCCAAGGACAGTAGCAATATGGATTTCAATGGTAGCGAGTGCAACATCTCGTTCATCGCCAACAATGCAGATAGGTCCACGACCATCTCAGGGAACAACTAGTAGGGGTAGGGGTTCCAGGGGAAGGAACTCATTTCAGAGATAGTCACATAATAGTGCACAGGTTCAGTCTCGTGTTACCTGTTGGGGGTGCGGAAGACCCCATTACCAGCATGACTTCCTAGAGTTACAATCAGGGTTCATGCATAGAGAAGGAAAGGCACCGATGGGGAGAGCAAGTAGCAGCCACCAGATTTACGCAATGGTTAATAATCACCAGGCCGAACATCAATCCACGGTGGTAGAGTCATCAGGTACGCTAAATCAGATCAACGTTAAGATTTTATTTGATTCTGGTGCTACAGATAGTTTCATTTCACCATCTGCATTAGAAAAGAGTGGGTTGGCAGCCTAGGAGCACGATGACTTTAAACAAGTCGAGATGGCTTCGGGAGAAAAACAAGAGGTAGGACCTAGTGTTGATAATTGTATGGTAGACCTGGGAGTGTGTACTACCAGGTTGAAGGTATACGTCACTGCTCTTAGGTCATATGACCTAATCATTGGAATGGATTGGTTAGTAGCTCACCGAACCTTGGTAGATTTTTTCGCAAAGAGGGTGCTTTGTGTCGACGACAAAGGAAGGCCAATAAAGATTCAGGGTGTATAGAGAAAGGTGTCATTACGCTTTATCTCAACTATGAAGGTTAAGCGATGCTTGAGACAAGGGTGTCAACTATATGTAGTGGAAGTAGTGAGCGAAAGGAAGGGACCCTCATTGGATCAGTACCTGGTATTATTAGAATTTAAGGATGTTTTTCTGAACGAGTTACCAGGGTTACCCCCTGAGAGGGAGCTTGATTATACTATTGAGCTAAAACCTGGTGCAGAACCAATTTCCAAAACTTCGTATCAGATGACAGTGCCAGAACTTTGTGAGTTGCAAATGCAGTTGAAAGAGTTACCGGACTTAGGGCTAATAAGGCCCAGTGTTTCACCTTGGGGCACACCCGTAATTTTTGTAAAGAAGAAGGATGGATCCTTACGACTGTGTATAGACTACAGGGACTTAAATTATGCTACAGTGAAAAATAGGTACCCAATGCCACGGATAGATGACCTCTTCGATCAGCTGAAAGGAGCAGCAGTATTCTCAAAGATCGATTTGCGATCAGGGTATCATCAATTAAGGATTAAGGAAGGCGATATCCCAAAAATTGCCTTTCGAACTCAGTTTGGACATTACGAGTTCGTCGTAGTACCTTTCGGATTGACCAATGCACTAGAAGTATTCATGAGCCTCATGAACGACGTATTCCGGAAGTACTTAGATCGATTTGTACAAGTCTTTATAGATGACATCCTCATCTATTCCATGAACGAAAGAGAACATGAAGAACACTTGCGAGTAGTGTTGTCCTGCCTTAGAGAGAACAAATTGTATGGGAAGCTGTCGAAGTGTTCCTTCTTCCAGAAAGAGATTCACTATTTAGGTCATATCATTTCTGGCGAAGGAATTTCTGTGG
>JASDQU010292607.1:0-14302 GCA_032191745.1 Picea mariana
AGATTATTTATGGACGTACCAAAGTCTTGTGGAGACGGTGTAATGATTTTCGTTTGAAACAAGATCTCATTCGTTGAACCGAACTGAGATTTCAAGTGATTTTTATGTGCTTCGAGTTGCAACACACACACCCAACTATCCTATTCTTAGGCCGACGAGACAAAAAACATGTGGTTGCTTGTCATCCATACAAGACACTTCTGAAATCCAGTGGCAAGTTGTGATTTTAATAACTTTCTTGCACGGGTATTGAAGCAACAAACCACATCAGCCATCTCCTTCAACAGTGATGGAAGATGTCTTGTCATACACTGGAACTGGAATTGAATGAGTAATCAGATCCACACTTCTTTAAATTAGGATTCCTTAAGAATTCTGGTAGTAAATATCACCTGGAGTAGGAAAAGTACTATGACAGTGGAATCATTTAATAGAATCCCTCACCCATAACAAATCTTGCATCAACAAAAAAATTGCAATAAGTCCATGCAACCAGGGAGACTAAATAATCTCTATTTTCATAGCTTGTGCATGAGTTTTAAATTCCCTTCCTTGCTTACAGTAATGAATCTTGTGATACTTTTTCAGAATCTTGCAGATTTCCGGAGTGATCGTCATCCAATTTGCGTTCGACACATGGCAAACTAAATTTGTAAGATGGGTCATGGAGTGATGGGTTGGCATAATTAACAAATCGAATCATAAAATCTCAGTCAATAATGTAGTAGTTGTCCACTGATTGGAAACAACCTAACACAATCATACCTGTAGTGATGAATGGCGGTGAATGGTATCAGTTATCTACATTGCACAATCAGGTGAACGCACATATTTTTTTGGCCTAATTTTGTTTAATCGGTCGCCATTCGAGTGCACTTGTATCGAGGATGGGTCACTCTATAGCGTGGAATTACCACTCATTCTCTGCTTTAATTGAAATGTGAGGAACCATTCCACCGAAGCTGCAAATGAATGGGAACTTTTTAACTTGATTTGGTATCAGGAATTGGGAACAATCCTGCACCTACAACACCTTTGGGTGGAGAAAACCCTAGAAACTTATGAAAATTATATCTAACACTCATAGAGCATAAGAAATAATAAAAAAAGCATCAGCCAATTCATTGGATCATCTCCACTAAGGCCGCTCTGGCTCATTTTCTATATGAAAGGAATCGGGGTGAAGGGTAGCTTAGCTACATCTCTACCTTTGAATAGAGAATTCAACAAACTGAAGACGATAATAAGCACAATGGCCACTACGCCCCTAGAATTGAACTTGGAGAATGAAATATCTCAGCTAGATTATTTCAGACTAGTTTTGAATCTATCCTTATTTTTGGTCGTTGATTTCTTGGAGGGGGCGGAGGCCTTTATGGTTTCTAAATTTTTTCTTGTTTTGTTGATGGTGGAGTGAAGAGATTTGTAGTTCATGGTTCTGTAAATGAGGAACCATAATAAGCCTTCGCACACAAACGTTGAGGCTATGGATATTGACAAGATTACGAGGCTATCTTCATACCTAAATGAGGACAATGAGAAGACCATCGTGGCAGGTGGAATCGATCCTTGGACCTCGCCTTTTCTTAGCTATGGTCTCTTTCCTTCCTAGGTTACCTAGCTTGATGGAAATTTTCTTACAATAATATGGATAAGTTTGTTCAGGAAATACAGAGGGAACAATTTATCTGTCACTTCTAGAGAGTTGTTGCATTTTTTTCTTCGGAAGTGTATACTAGATAAGCCAAATAGATTTTGATATTTATGTTTTATTCTTTCTCTCCAACACCACCCATTATTGATTTATGGTGTATGAAGTGAAAAACTAATTTTTAACTAGACAGACTAATCCATGGCTTCATTTTTTAATGGTTTTATTGTTTTGCAGGTTTCGATGTGGGCAGTGAAACTTCAATCTAGAAACAAAGGCCTTGCACAATTCAATCAATTGCAAGATTGACAATCTCAATGTGAATTTTTTATTTATTTTACATTAAATAAAAACACAACTGTAATTTTTTCATTTCTGTTTTGTTTTGTTTTTTTATCACTAGTTTAAAAAAAAAATGGAAATTTTAAGAAAAAATCAGATGAAAGTTTTTAGCAAATGGGGATCCCAAGTCAAAAATTAAAGGAATTTTTTACATGTTATTTTTCCTAAAATAGTTAGAGACATCCTACTTTCTAATCCTCGAGATCGTACGAAGCACGGAGGAGAGAATACTTATTCATACTTATTCAAAACTTAACACAAAAAACTGAAAATAACATCCTACCTACTCTATGTTAATTAGAATTTAGAAATTAATTACGTGTAAGCAAATTTCCAATTTAACCATTTGCATAGTAGGAGAAAGATCATATTCACATGCAATTTCTAAAATTGAAAATTAAAATGTATAGAAGTGTGTGAAATTAATTGATGTAAATGTGATATAGAGAAATAAGGAAGAAAACATTGAACTATCCTGATACTCACTTGAAACCAGCATTCAATGAGGCTTTCGTATGTGTGATTTATGTTTTGATTCAACATACTTGCATTCTCTTATTTGTACTCCTTGATCTCATGTTCTAATAGTTGTTCCTCATTTGATTCTTCAAGTATCGATTCTTCTTTCTCTTCAGGAGGAGAGGCTAAGTCTTTGATTGTTGTCATAATCTCATTTTCTTGAGAAGATGATATCCTGACTTTTCCTAGGATCTGAGAGATTTGTTCCAAGGTTATATTCATTCTAAAATCATCTTACTGGTATTCAAACTGGATACTACAAATGAAAAATTGGTACAAAGAAGTACGAGACATTACTAAACAATACTAGTACAAAAGTAGTGTAAAATCATAGATGAACATGTACAAAATCAAAAGAAAACTCGTACGAAAGAAGAAACTAATTCATAATGAAAGAAATAAAACTTACATAAAAGAAAGCACTCTTGCAGTAAAATAATCACACTGGAAAGAAAATAAATTGCGGGAAAGTAAACACATTGTGTAGTAAAGAAAGCACGCTTGCGGGAAACTAAATTGTAGACAAGTAAACAAACTGAGAAAAGTATACAAACTAGAACAATAAGCAAATTTGCAGAAAAATTAAACACTCTTGGGGAAAGGGAACAATAAGGCGTCAGAGAGACCCATTAAAATGGATGCACAGGTTCTTACCTCTTTTCTTAAATCTTCTCCTCCCCCTTGTTCTGTAATTAAAGGAAACTTACCCACCTAAACTCTAATCCCTTTAGCACCTCCCCGGAAATGGTGCCAAAATATCGAGTCATTTATATACTAATGAATTCGACATAAAATTGTCAACCCAGGGCTCATAAGATTCAAGGTGCAATCACAATATATGCAGGATGAAATAAATCTAACCTAATCTAATGATTGGAAAAGAAACACACGATTGAACTTGAATTGCTTGAAATAAACGAAAGCATGAAATTGCATAAATTACACCTGATTGAGAAAGCATGAAATTGAATTGCATGACATAAACGAAAGCCTGAAATTGCATAAATCAAATCTGATTGAGAAAGCATGAGATTAGAAAAAGGAAAGATCATCTATAACATAACTAACAAATGATAAACATATGTGATCTCACATAAAATCTATATTAACAACTCAAAATAAAAAAATCTATTATGAAGAAATTGATCTAAAACATCAACTCTATTACAACATGATGAAATCCATGACTAACTCATTATCTCAAAATCAAAGACTAAGTATGTTCTTCTTCACTTTCTTTGTTCCTCTCCTCCTCCAAAATGAGGATATATCCCTATTATTTATACATGAGTGCTTTGAAAAGAAGATAAGCAACTCATAATTACAATTCCACTTTTCTCTCAACCAATTTGCTATAATTACAAAATACTTATCCCTTCAAATCCTTTCCACTTTTTTCTCAACCAATTTGCTATAATTACAAAATACTTATCCCATTTTTCTCTCACAAATTCTCTCATGATATTCCTCTTTGAAATTAGCTTGAATTATCTCCTTCAAATTGTGAAAAGATGGAGAAAACATTCGAGAAACTTTTGAATACTCCTTGTTTGAAATCTTAAAATATCCCTACATTACAAATCTCACACAAATATTTGACATATATATGAAAAATATATTGATTTCTAATATTTAATCATAAATTCTCTTTTAATACTAAAATGAATAAAGTGGAAAATAATAAGGTGAAACCCAAATGTATTCATGAAAAGAGTATAATGAATGGTTGAATGAAGTGATAGAATGTGAGGAATGGTGAAAGGAAAAGAGGATGGAAATGCGATAATTCTGAGACTCAACACTCTACGAGTCATGCTGGAGACAAGTACCTATCCTCTACAATTCATGTTAGGGGAAAGCAACCAACCTCTACAATTCATGTTGGAAGCACGAAACTAACCTCTGATAGCTATAATGGAGTTATGTCAACAACCTTTGTGAGTCATGTTGGAGACCTACAAACAACCATTGCAATTCATGTTGGGGGCATTAAACTGGCTGTTGCAAGTCATGTTGGGGGCACTGTAGATTTTAATTGTGTACAATATTGTACTGCAAATAGATTTTCAATAAAGGAACATAAATGATACAATGGAAAATACACACATTACACAAATATTTTTCCACTGGAAACACAAACCGAAAAAACCAACATATTCTATATTCATTCACACCATACATTGTTTACAATACAATAGACATATAGGATCTAGCGGCATCCAAAACCCTAATATGATGACCTAGATTAGTCAACAACCCTAATTTCTTAACCAGAAATAGAAAACCATTGGAAAAAAACCATGTGTCGAAAAATTTCCCATAAATGGACATGAAAATCGAGGACCTCTCAAAAACGGACATGAAAACTGAGGGATTTTTTTTTTCGGGGGCTTTGCCCCCCTCTTACCCCCTTGTGCACCTGAAACAATGTTGACACTAATTCTAGTCATGCAAAGAATATAACACATATCCAACATTCTCCCACTTGTTTTTTTTTCTTTTCATACAGGGGGTTACAAGGTTACATAGTCAACAATCCAAGGCAACAATGCCCATAGATCCTCTGCATGAAGAGAACTTCTTAGTGCTCACAGATTTTGTTAATGAATTTGCAACATTCTTCAAAGTTTCCACCTTCATCAACAACACCTTCTTTTCTTTAACCATGTCTCTCACAAAGTGATATTGAACATCAATATGCATTGTCTTTGAATGATAGTTGGGTTCTTCGCCAGAAAAATTGCACTCTAACTGTCAAAATATATCCTTACATCTTGTTTTACTAGCCCAATACTTGAACACAATCTTTGTAAGCATACTTCTTCCTTGTTTTCATGAGTGGTTTCCATGTATTCAACTTTTGTAGTTGAAAGTGCCACTTTAGATTGAATTTTTCTCATCTAATTGATTTCTCCTCCAAACAAGTTAAACACATAGCCCCTTATAGATATCCTACGATCTAGATATCCAACACTCTATCCAATCCCAGTCTTCCTTGGTAGCAAAAACCATAGCTAGCAATGCCACACAAATACATGAAAACCCTCTTTATTGTTGTCCAATTATCCTTCCCTGGTTTTGACATATACCTGATCAAAAATATCATTGCATGTACAATGTATGATCTAGTAAAGACCATTGCATACATCAAACTTCCAACCACACTCTCATATGGAACATGCCACATGCCCTCCTCCTCTTCATGTGTCTTGGAACACTGATTTGCAGATAAATTTACACCTACAGGAATAGGGACCCTGGCTAGTTTACATTCTTGCATATTAAAACTTTGCAATATTGTCTCGACATATTTTCTCTGATTTAACCAAAGTTTCTTATTTTTCCATCTCTTTTAATTTCCAGTCCAAAAATGAAAGTTGCAGCACCAAGATCCTTCATGTCAAAATTAAAGGACAACTGATTTTTCACATCCTATATAATCTCCTTGTTGTTTCCTATCAACAACATGTCATCCACATATAAGACCAAATAAATAAAATGATCACCAATTAATTTAAAATACACATATTTATCCTCTTTACTTCTTGTGAAGCCAAGTCCTAACATAAAAGTATCAAATTTTTGATACCACATCTTTGGCGATTGTTTTAAACCATACAGGGACTTTTTCGTCTTGCATACCAAATCCTTCTTTCCCTTCACGACAAAGCCTTATGGTTGCTTCATGTAGATTTATTCTTCTAGATCCCCATGTAGGAATGTTGTCTTCACATTCATTTTTTCTACTTCAAAATCTAATAGAAGTTAAATTGGCAATATGAGAAAAAATCTCACCAAAATCAATTCCCTCGACCTGGGAATAACCCTTTTCTACTAACTGAGATTTTTATTTCTCCACTTTTATTTCTGCATTGAGCTTCTTTTTAAATTCCCATTTGTTGCCAATGGGATTTCTTCTAGTCGAAAAGTCCGCTAGATATTAAGCCTCATTATTATCCAAGGCTACCATTTCTTCAACCATGGCCTTTTTCCATAGTTTTCCATCCTCTAAATCCACTGCCTCCCTAACAATTCTAGAATCATCATCAACAATAGACAAAGACAAATTTGAAAGGAAATCATATGGAGTATACCTTTCTGGTAGCCTTTTTTCCTGCACTGATCTCCTTAATACTAGAGTATGAGGATCTTCTTCTTCTAATTTTTGTTCTTCTGTAGAGTCTGATTCATCATCCTTTGGCTCAAACTCTATTTTCTATGGTTCTTCCTTACTTGGTAGGAATTCCTATTTGACTACTTCCTTCATTTCTCTAAAAACCACATCTCATATATACACAATATTCTTAGTTTTTGGGTTCCAAGGTTTATAACCTTTGATACCAACTTTATACCCATAAAGATGCAATTTTCAGCCTTCTTATCTAGCTTACTCATGTTTTCCTTCGGAGCATGAACATAGGCCTCACAGCCAAATACCTTGAGATGTGTGAGAGAAGGTTTCTTACCAGTCCATACCGCTTGTGGAGTCTTGTCATTCTGTGTTGATGAGGGTGATATGTTGACCAGGTAACATGCAATGCCCATTGCCTCTACCCAAAATTCCTTCCCTAACCCAACACCATTGAGCATGCCCCTTTCTTTTAACATCAACATCTTGATCATCCTTTCTGCAACTCCATTAGGTTGAGGTGTATATGGAGTATTATTATGCCTTGCTATACTGCACTTCTTACAAAATTCTTCAAATTCATTCCTGTAGATTTCTCCACCATTATATATCCTCAACACCTTAATTATCTTCTTTGTTTAATTCTCAACAAGCGACTTAAACTCTTTAAACCTGTCAAAGACTTCATATTTATTCCAAAAGAAAATTTTCGAAGTATTCCTTGAGAAGTCATCTATAAATGAGACATAGTACATATATTTTCCCAGTGATAGAACTGACACATGTCCAAACACATCATTAT
Organism: Picea mariana; assembly: GCA_032191745.1. Taxonomy (NCBI): domain Eukaryota; kingdom Viridiplantae; phylum Streptophyta; class Pinopsida; order Pinales; family Pinaceae; genus Picea; species Picea mariana. The sequence goes on from JASDQU010292607.1 coordinate 7,444, forward strand.
GCACTATTTGTAAAATTCCTTCTTCTCGTGTTGCACCAGAGGGGAATCTTACCCGATTCTGCTTCCCATATATAGAATGTTCACATAAATCAAAATCTAGAGAGTAGTTAGACATACCTTCAACCATACCTTTACCATGTAGTAGTTGAAGACCTTTCTCTCCAATATGCCCCAGTCTTTGATGCCACAACATAACCTTTTTTTCCAGAGAGTATAGTAGTTTTTTTCTCTTCTTCTCTAATATTAGGAATAATGGAACTATTAAAACCATCACAAATAGTGCTTCATCGCAGCTTATACAAATTTCCAATTTGGACTCCCTTCAACAACACCATGTCTCCTCGAACCATCCTACAGGTTTCTTTTTCAAATATCGATTTTACCCCTGCATCATCCATTATTCTTACAAAAATCAAATTTCTATCTAATCCTGGGATGTGCAAAACACCAGGTAGTGTTCTAATCCTTCCATCTATGAGCCTCAACTTGAATTTTCCTCATCCTATGATTCTAGTTATCGATTCATCACCTAGGAAAACATTACCTCCATCATCACATAACCACTCCTTGTGGGGATTCATATGAAAGGATACACATGATTCAACCAACCTTGCCTCATGATATGCATGTGTGCTTGAAGAAGACAAGTACACATACACTCCTTCTTCCTTGGAGGTATTTTATTATGTAGAGGGAGCACCTTCAAATCCCTTCACTTTCTCAATGCTTTTGGATCTACATTTCTTCTTGAAGTGCCCTTATTTTCCACATTTCTAGCATACCTTTACAAAATTTTCGAGAGATTTAGATATACCCTTAGACTTAGATACCCCACTTGAGGACTTATATATATTTCTATCCTCAGAGCATCCTCTTTCAAATAATTCATTTGTGCTATGTCTTTCCATGTTATTACGGATGAGACCACATCATCTCCTCCGACAACAAGGATGAGACCACATCATCAAAACTCAAGGTAGTTGTATTACTACCTATGGCCACAAACAAATTATCCCACGAATTTAGTAAAGAGAACAGTAAATTGGTACACTTATATTCATCTGAAATTTTAATCTCAATAGATAACAACTGACTTACCATAGTATTGAAGGCATTCCGATGCTCTGTCATCGAGTCTATCTCGCATCCTTAGGTTATACAACTTTTTTTCATAGGAACAATTTATTTTCTAGGGACTTAGACTGACACAAGTTCCCCAATGTATACCATAACTCCTTGGTTGTAGCTTCCCCTAACACATTCACTAATATTGAATTTGAGATACATAATTGGATTGTTCTCTTTGCCTTTCGATCTAAATTTTTCCAGTCATATGTTGACGTTCTTGTAGGTGAATTACCTGGATCCACCTCGACCCATTGATCTTTGTCTACCAACAGATCTCCCATCTTGAGCTTCCACATCTAAAAACTTTTCCCATTAAATTTCTCGATCTCTATTTTTGAACTGCTCGCCACTTCTCTTCACCTAAAGAATCAATATTGTAGATCTCCCACTGTAACAAGGATTATCACAATCCTAATCCAAAACCCTGACCACAAAGGTGTCCCCCTGAAGCCAATATTTTCTTTGATACCAAATGTAGATTTTAACCTTGTATAATATTTCACTACAAACATATTTTCAATAAAAGAATAGAAAAGATACAATGGAAAATAGACACATTACAGAGATATTTTTCCCATGTAAGCCTAAACTGGGAAAACCAATATATTCTATATGCATTCACATCATAATTTTTTTACAATACAATATACATATACGATCTAGTAGCATCCAAAACCCTAATCCAATGACTTGGATTAGTCAACAACCCTAATTCATTAACTGGAAATAGAAAACCATCGACGGAAAACCATGTGTTGAAAATCGCCCATAAATGGACATGAAAACCAAGGACCTCCCAAAAATGGACATGTAAACTAAGGAATTTTTTTTTTTCAGGGGCTCTACCCCTCTACAACCCCCTCTTACCGCCCTTGTGCAAAGAATATAACACATATCCAATAGGAACGAGTCTATTTACTACTAGTCATACTGGACAAACCTCACCAACCTCTGCAAGTCATGTTGGGGGAATTGATACTATTGAAAAGCCTAGATGAATATGATGTAAGCCCAATTTCCCTTGTAATATTTGAAAAGGTCATCATCTTACTCATTTATGCCCTGGTATTCCAAAGATAATAAGACTATGGTCCTATTTTGATGGTCCTTCTATTCCTCATTCATATTCACTTTCCCAACAACTTATTCATCTATTGGGTGATGAAGTGATCAATGCAATGCAATATTCAGTTCATCCCACTCTTATTTTGGAGGGTGATGCATCTCTTGAACATGTTTTCTCACATCCTTTTCAACCAGTGGTTCAGGAAGTCGTCGCACGGATGCAATCTTTGTTCAATCCTGCTCTTCTCTTGGAAAGTGACAAGTCTAAGGAAGTAATCTCACCAATGAAACTTTTGGTCAATCCCACTCTTATTTTGGGGAGTGATGCATATTTTGACTATGTCTTTCTCATTTTCAGTTTAGTACCTTCTAAACAAGGGGGAATTCCACTCTCTTTGAGTACAATCCATCAGATTCATACGATGGTTTCCTTTGATTGGAATAGTCTTGTTGAGCCTATCCTTCCTTCTTCTACACCTTTCCAGATAATGGTTAAAGTTAATTCAATGAGAATTTGTTTATGTATTATAGATGAAGGATCCTTTACAAGTATTTTTTCCTCCTCCGCTTGGAAAGCTTTGGGTTCACTCAAGATTGTGTAAACTACCAGTGATTTTTTGGCTTTCGACAGAAGACTTAGAGAATGTTTAGGGATTATTCCTCACTTTCCTATCACGTTAGGTGCAAAGACTATTCTATTTTATCTGATAGTTGTTCCATTCCCTTTAGACTTTAATATGCTTCTTGGGCATGATTATGTATGTGCGATGAATGTTGTGGTGTCTACACTCTTTCGTGTGATGCATTTTCCTCACAACAAAATCATTGTCACTATTGATCAAATTTCATCTGATAATCACCATCCTAGTTCAGCTTTAACTTAGGTTTCCCCTTTCTATGTTCGAGTGGAATGTTATCCTCAGTGTCCAATTGCTTCTAAGAAGGATCCTTTACAGTTATGTTCTCCTTCTCGAGACAAGGTCTTGGTAATTGATCAGGTGTTGTATCCATTGGGGGCTTGTAACCCTTTTATTTCCCCTTTTATCTCAAGTAATATGGATCTTCCTCTTAAGTCTCATCTTATTGTTTGTGATACCTCAAGCCCTCGTATGTGCATGTTGTCAAGTCCTAATTTATTGGATTTTGAATTTCCTTCAGATGAGGCTATCCTTGAATCTATGATGAAGAATTTTTGACCTCCTCTTGAACTATAATATTTATAGGTTGGCTACCAAATAAACCCTTGGTCTAAGCCTAGCAATGGGCTCTGCCTAGAGAAGTATTATGCATGATTCACAGGGTTGCGTGGTGATTCTTACATATTGTACATTTAGGGTTTCTTTCTTTCAAGATTTGTATTTAATAACACTTGTTATTATCATAGGTTTCTATATTGGATTTATTAACTTCTAGGTGAATGTTGTTGGTATTATATACATGACTTTGGAGACATTTTATTTGATTCATTTTTCCCATGTCAATCAATTCTAACAGGTAATGACCTTGAAACTACCATATATGTTAGATTGTCTCCTTCATGCATTTTTGCATTATCTATTTCATGTTTCATTTGGTATCAAGATCGACCCCATTGAGTTGTGACACAAAACCTTCTTTTCTATTAGAAGTGTTTTAATTCATGTGGTAGTGATATGAAAATAGAAGGCTGACTTGTTATGCTATGCAAGCACCCTCTACTTCATTAAAATAAAACTTTACAGGACCTTGCTTCATGTGTTAAAATATGCAAGATGAATTATGTGCCAAGTTTATGCTTCTTCCTTTAAATGTTCATGTGTGAGGTCTTTGTAAGATTAAATATGTTGTTTACATAAATACAACAACAAAAATAACTTGCAGCTATAATAACCAGCAAAAAACTCACAACAAGAACAACATGATAAAGGAGTTCACCCCTCTTCAGGCTACATCTCCTTGAGCCTCCATTAATGGACTTGGATCTCTGGGATTAATTTGTAAAAAAATATTTTACAAGATGCTTCTCAACTCCAATGGAAATTCTAACTATACCATTGGGATCAGAACACATAAAAACCCCAAAAATGACTAATAAAACTCTGAAAACGGATCATGCCTCATCCGGGCATGACCTCTTCTACATGTGGCCTTAAGCTTCCCTGAGCTTCTCTTTGGAAAAAACACCTATAAAAGTCCTCTAAATCCTTTGAAACCTGTCCAAATGTGTTCATAGAATACCAGTTAGCCAAAAATGACTATTCAATCACAGAAAACAAACTTGGACTCACCAAAACATGACCTCAATCAATGAGGGCTTCAAGCTCCCTAGAGCTTCTTGAGAATTCAATGGTGAAAAACTTGCATAATAAGTCTTCAAATGGCTATGAAAACAGTGCCAATGGATTCAGGACATCCAAAAACCCCTAGTTGGGCTTTCACATCACCTCAATTGACCAAAAAATGAAGAAGATAGGCCTCCTGCCATTCTCTTCCTTCAAGCTTGCTGGCTCTGGTTCGCCAAAATGCACCTCCTGTATCTTGAACCTAGAACACACACTTATTTAAGCCCAAAAACCTGGCACCGACGCATAACCAAAAAATAGTCCAAATTGTAGGACGGTTAGAGCGCACCTAGCCCCTAACTGCCAAGACCACAGTCACAAGATCACCATGTGACCACGTGTTATCGAAAAAGGGTTGAGTTTACAAAATGAATGGCTAACCGAAAAGTGTCGATGTTTGGTTGGTGGGAAAAACCATTTTAAGAAAACAAAACCAACTCCAATCCCCACACATCGTGTAGGGTCATATGCATCGATCCATAAGACCGGGGTTGGACTACATTTAAAATGCGCGCGCCATAGCTACGTGTATAATGGGTCATATGTGGTGTCGAATAAAACCAAGGGATGGATGCCAATGAATGTGCATGCACACATTATATTTAAGGTCATATGATATACGCAATACAACCATGGGCCGGGGCTAAGCCCTGGCCCGATCCCCCGTCGACATGCATATAATTCAAAGTTATATAAATTTTTAACCATATATATAATAAGAAATACAATGTGGTACGCCGGTTGGTTGAACTTTGCAAAGACTTGGCTGGTAGGGAGGTCTGGGGTTCGATCCCCGTGGACTCGATAATATTTTGAACAAACAACCAATGCCATGGTGCCACGTGGCACAAACAAATTCACCCAAAATCTGCCAATAAATGAATGCCATGTCACCTACCACATCAGTGGTCGTACCTCTACCATTCAGCTCTGCTACATCATCGTACGGACATGCCACGTCAGCATTCGTACGGACTTCACAGTCAGCGTCCTTTTTTTTTACCTGTTTGGCGATTCAAACAGATCGTGATATCTCTCACTCCCGACGTTCGTTTGAAACGAAATGAGTTGCGTTGGGTTCACAACGACGAGGGCTACGCTCCTATTCATTTTGAGGCAATTCCAAGAATTTTTATTTTTGAGCTAAATTTTGACCCCTGGTCCAGATTTTGATCACACCTTCCCACTGAAAGGCTTTTGGACCCACAAAAGCTTATGATTATCTATCTTCTTTCAAGTTAGATCAACTGATTCTACTTGAAAAGTCTCTTCAAAAATCACCTGGATACCTTGACATGCCTTGCACTACAACTGGCTATGTCCCCCAACCATTGTTCTTTGGTTGTTGCTGACCCACTGTTCTCTCTGTGCTTGGAAGAATGCCATCCTTCCCACTAAGAATCAAGTCCCTCTTCTGAACTCTTTAACTTCATCACAATCATCTTTCCAATGGCTGCAAAAACTTTCCTGCGACATCTTGTCACAAGCCAAGAAAACCATCAATCTTGAAAACAAATTTATACAAGACTAAAAATGATTCCAACAAAATCTTTTTCTCTTCAAGCAAACTGTCACATCTTGTACTTCATCAAAGCACATGGCATTTTCATGCATCTCGATGTACTCAAAATTGACTTACAAGCCAACAAACACCATCGACTAAACATAAGTCGAAAAACATGATCGACACAACATAGTCGTCATGACAACAAGTTGAAACTCATTTGAAACATATCAACCTTCTAAAATGACAAGTCGACACATGGTACACATTCATGTTACAATCATGAATCATTCATGATGAACCATCACGAGGTTCAATGCTTACACATATATAAAAACAAATGCATGTGCATGACTCTTCAACTCTCCTTCCAGTACAAACATAAGTACATAAACCCAAAACATGTGGGTACATAAGAGCTGAATATGAAAAAAATATATGGTTGTAACAAGTGAACATCATATCCATCTTTTACATCCTCCTGGCGAAGTTGTGCAACAAACAAGAATGCCTTCAAATGAATTGCATTCACATGCAACTTGCATCATACAAGTTGTTATAAACTGTTGCAACTTATCATACTCTCGACATAAATGCATACATAAGGCTGAAATATGCATCTACAACAGAAATTGCAAGCCTTACTTGCTCAAGAAATACAACCATTTCTTACCAAGCCAACTCAACGGTGACTTTTTCTATTGAAAATCGTCCTCTTGTGAATCATCTTGACTCACATCAGTGATGGAATCTCCACTTCCATTCTTGCCAATCTCTTTATCCATCTGCTTCTTATGTTGTGGATGAGTGGTTGGATGCAATGTCCAACATTGGTCAATGA